>JAWRVF010000866.1:0-150021 GCA_036785485.1 Physcomitrellopsis africana
AATCTTATGTCGTTTGTCAAAAGTAATTTTTCTTCTTCTTTGTATAGACTCTATATGTTGACCACTCTGTCTTCTTATCTCATCTAGACTTTTTAGACCTTCCAATCTATCCATCAAAGATTGTTTAGTTGACAATCTTTCTATTAAGGCAATTCAAAGAGAAGAAATTTCAAATTCAATTGGTAAAATGGCTTCTATGCCATAAATCATGGAAAATGGAGTGGCTTGACTGGTCACCTTAAATATGTTCCTATAAGCCCATAAAGCTACCGGAAGCTTAGTGTTCCAATTTCTTTTAGAAGTTGTTATGGTTTTTCTATGGATATTAATCAAAGTTTGATTCACCTTCTCTATATGTCCATTAGTTTGAAGGTGATAAGGGGTAGTCTTCCTATAATTAATTTTAAATCGTGAAATCAAGTCTTCTATCACTTCATTTAAGAAATGCGTGCCTCTATTACTAATTAGGATTTTTGGACATCTAAACCTAGTATTAATCTGCTCATAAAAGAACTTGGCTACTTGTTTAGTATTATTGGTCTTCACTGCCTTTGCTTCACTCTATTTGTTAAGGTACTCGGTTGCTACAACTAAATACTTTATTCCACTTGTAGAATTAAAATAGACTTCTCTAATATAATTTATTTCCCATTTATCAATGCTTCTAGTCTTAATAGAAGTGATATTAGCATTTAGGATATTGAAGGCATTTTTTTGGATCCCATGCAAATTTGGAAGTATCAATATCAATATAAGCTTAAGAAAATATATGTAATATTTGTTTTAATACCATTAATTTTTTTTTAATAGGGTAATTTTTTTGAGTTAGATTTTATATCAATGTTATCTTCAATTTGATTTAATTGTATATAAGAGTTGTATTTTAGATGTTTCCTCAATTATAATATATCTTATTCATGAGTAAATATAAAAGATAGTCAATATATCTCGACAATATGAAATTTCAAATATATTAGCATTTAATAGAATTTGATGCACTTCATGGAAAATCTCCTAGTTTTATAATAATAGCCAACGTTCATGAAATAAGACAAGTTGTCAAAGACATGAGAATACAAAATAAGAGACTTGAACTAGAATAAGGTTTTAAAGAGAAACCAACAAGAATTTTAATTAACCTAGATGAATACACAAACAATACTAAAAAAGACAAGCTAGAATTCCAAAAGATGTGTTGTCTAGAGTGAAGAATTTTTTAGCTTTGATTTCTATATATATTCATATTTAAGATACTTTTTAAGCAGCTTCTATCAAGTTAAGAAGCTTCTCAAGCTCCTTCTACCAACTTGGAAGCTTCTTGAATTCCTTCTACTAACTAAAAAGCTTTTCAATTGATTTTTAATAATTCAAGAACCTCTAAAATGTTTTAGAAGGTTCTGTGTGTTAAAATTTAAGAAAGAGTTACTTGGAGTTTAACCATAGTAAGTTTCTAATAGTCAAAAGTCAACTAGGAGTTAAGTGGCATTAGGGTGCAAGTGACATGCAGTTGGGTTTAAGAGTCTTGTGTTGTTAATTTGGATTTACTGCAAGGAGTCTCGTTAAGTGGTGGGCACTACGTGGTGGAGTGAAGCCTATGTACTGGATGTGAACTCCACTTATAAGTAAAGGGTGTTGGAAGTGAGAGCTATCTCATTCCGCACTTCTCTTTGTGTGCAACCTTGCTGATGCTAAGTGTTGTGGCTTCTAACTTCTAGTTCTTTAACAAGTTATGGGCCCACTCACATTTGCTTGTGAGTTTTAGAAGTTTTATGAAGTCTTTGTTGTTGTGCGGAATAGGTCTTATGGTGTTTGCTAATGTTAGAGTTTGTATGATCTTAGCTTATGGTATGATAAGAGGAGGTTTTGATTTGTAAGCTTAGAGATCTCTAACATTGCTTTGTGGGTTCTTATCTCCTTGGATAGTGAGTTTAAGACCATTGTAAAAGACCTTGATAGTGTCTTTATGTGTTATTGAAACTGTTTCATTAACCTTCTGCATTTCATTAAATAGTGAGTTGAAAGAGTGAAAGAACTTGATTGAGAGGTTCATAAGAGTGCATATACTGATTAGAAGCTTTAGAAGATCACTTAAGAGTGCTTTGAGTGAGAAATCACTCTTTTGTTCACAAGAAGATATTCTAAGTTTCTGCTAGTGCAAATTTGTGATTTTAGATCACATAGGAACTTCTTTTCTCAATATTCTTTGATACACTACTTCTTAGAAATGGCCTCTAGTGAGGGTGAAGGTTTGAGAGTGATTGAGAAGTTTAGAGGTGACAATTTCTATCATTGGAAGGTGAAAATGGAGCTTTTGTTGGCATCTTTGGACCTTTGAGACATTGTAGATGAAAGTGAAGACCCTCCATGCATAGATGCAAGTATTAAGGAGAAGAAGGACTTTAAAAGACGTGAAAGAAGGCTTTTGGCATGATTGCCACAAATGTGGATGAAGCCAACTTTTCACACATTATCCATTGCAAAGGACCAGCGGAAGCATGGAAGACTCTTTACAACATTTATGAGAGCAAGAACTTGTCCAACATCCTTTTTACAAGGAGGAAATTCTTCACTTGCAAGATGGAAGAAGGTGAAGACCTTATGGCTCACGTCAACAAGGTTTAGGCTCTTGCAAATCAACTAGCTATTGTTGACAAACCTTTAGAAGATGGTGATATTGTCATGACCTTGCTCATGAGCCTTCCGGAGTCTTATAACTATCTTATAGTAGCATTGGAGTCCATCAAGTTGAAGGAGCTTACAATGGACTATGTGACGGCAAGACTTGCACATGAAGTGACCAAAAAGAAAGAAAAGGAGCATCAAAGTGAAGACTCGGCTCTCTTCTCAAGACAAGGTAAAGGTACCTATTCAAACAAACGTGACAATGGAAGGAGTAACGTGAAAACTTGCTTCATTTGCGGAAAATCAGGTCATTTTGCAAGAAATTGCTACAAGGCCAAAAAAGAAATTAGAGAGAATGCTAACAATGCACGTGATGAATTTGGAGGAGATGACTTTGCATTCATGGCAAGTGAAGGCACTTCTATGGCTGCCTTGTCTAAGTGGATTATTGATTCGGCTGCTACCAAACACATGACTCCATACAAGTGTTCTTTTAACACTTATGAAGAAATTCCAGTAACAAATGTTTGGTTAGGAGACAATGGCATGGTACAAGCTGTTGGAATTGGCTCCATTGTGGTGGAGATTGTTGTGAAGAATGAAACCAAGAGGATCAGATTGAAAGAAGTCCTACATGTGCCAAAAATGAAGAAGAATCTTCTTTCGGTGAGCAAACTTGTGTCAAATGGTTGTAAGGTTCAATTTGATATGAATGGATGTTTTGCGAAGACATTGGATGGAGATAATGTTTTAAAGGGCTTTAGAGATGGCAACCTTTACGTTCTCAATTGTAAGAAGGTGAATGGAGTTGAAGTAGCAGCATTTGCTGAATTTCCAAAAGATGAAGACAAGTTTGGAATTTGGCATCGACGCCTTGGTCATTTGAATGCCAAAAGCATGAAGGAGCTCAAATCTATGGTAGTTGGCTTAGATCTTGGTCAATCATACAACAATGCCACGACTCTAGCTTGTGAAGGTTGTATTCAAGGCAAGCAACAAAGGGCCTCATTTCCAAGTGGAGTAGCAACACGAGCAAGCAAGTTGTTGGAGATTGTGCATTCAGATGTTTGTGGACCTATGAAGACACCATCAATTGGAGGAGCAAGGTACTTTGTTACATTTATTGATAATTTTTCAAGAAAGGTGTGGATTTTTATCCTTAAAGGAGAGTGGGTACATAAGGGTTACAAGGCCGCATGTGGAAAAATGAATGGGGAATCGAGGTTTTCAAGCCATTTTTTAACCCATCACCTCTAAACGTTTTGAAGTGGTACTTGAAAGCACAAAATCAACAAGGCAGCCTACTCCTTACTCCTATGAAAATGGAGTTCTTTGAAAGAACAAATCGCTGCGTTAATGGGAGATGGAAAGGTATCTTCATCTTTCAAATCTTGGATGTCGTTGGGGCATTTGTGGTGAATCGATATCTTGCCAAGGAATAGGTGCCTCTGAAGTGCGCTCACATCAATGACTCCACAAGAAGCTTGGAGTGGGAAGAAACCTTGTGTTTCACATATGAGGACTTTTGGATGTATTGCTTATGCAAAGGTACCAGATTGTATGAGGTCCAAACTTGATGCAAAAGGTACAAAATGTGTATTTGTTGGATATTGTGAAGGTACCAAGGCATATAGGCTTATGTGTTTGGATACCAAGAAGATCATCAAAAGTCGTGATGTTGAGTTTTTAGAGCATAAGAGTGCTTGTGAGCACTTGGAGATGTGTCCAAGTGGGAGTAATGGTGTGTTTGTGGACACATCTTTAAATCTAGCAAAGAAAGAAGAAGAAGATGAAGACAATGAAGATAGTGGAGACATGAATGAAGGTGAAGAGCTAAAGAAGATGGAGAAGAAAGTCTCTTTGATTCCTAAGACCAACAGTGAAGGAAATGAAGATGTTGAAGATGATGATGATGAGGAGTATCAACCTTTGAGTGAGAAAAGACAAAGTTTAAGAAAGAAGAAGCTTGGAAGAGTGGTTGGAGTACATGAAGGTGAATCTTCTTCAAATGAAAGGAGATATCCTATGAGGAAAAGAAGACCACTTGGTGAATGGTGGAAGAACCACATTTTTCCTCAAGTAAGTGAAGAACATGCAAATGTTGCACTCTTTGCTGATCCATTGTCTTTATGTGATGCAATGAAGTCCACTGATGCTATGAAGTGGGAGAAGGCTATGGAAGAAGAATACAAATCTCTCATGGACAATAGAACATGGGAATTGACTCAACTTCCACCAAATCGATCTTCTATTGGTTGTAAGTGGGTATTTAGAACCAAAAGGGATGCAATGGGCAATGTTGTGAGATATAAGGCAAGATTAGTTGCCAAAGGATATTCACAAGTTGCTGGTGTTGATTTCAATGAGACATATGCTCCCGTGGCTAAATTCACCACTATCAGAACCATTGTGGCAATTGGGGCAGCAATGGACTTGGAGATGCATCAAATGGATGTGAAGACGGCTTTCTTGAATGGAGAGTTGGAAGAAGACATCTATATGGATCAACCTCAAGGATATGTTGAAGAAGGCAAAAAACATCTTGTTTGTAAGTTGAAGAAATCATTGTATGGACTCAAGCAATCACCAAGGGCATGGTACCAACGGATTGACACATTCTTTGTGAATGAAGGTTTGTAAGGAGTGAGGCAGATCATTCCATGTATGTGATGCAATCTCAAGAGTTCCTATTGATTGTAATCCTTTACGTTGATGATTTAATCATCTTAACTAACAATGTGAAAAAGTTGAATTGGATGAAGGCCATATTAGAAAAAGAATTTGAAATGAGTGATTTGGGAGAACTTCACTATTGCTTAGGAGTGGAGTTCATAAGAGATCGTGAAAACAAGACCATTACAATGAGTCAAAGCAAGTACATTGAAGAAGTGTTGAAACGATTCAACATGGAGGAGTGTAAGCCAATTGGAACACCTTTGGAGGCAAATTTGAAGTTGATGAAGCTCACGGATGAGGAGTTTGCTCAAGTTGAAGGTGAGATGCAAAGTATTCCATACAAGGCAGCAGTTGGCTCACTTATGTATGCAATGGTGGCCACAAGAGTGGATCTTGCATATGCGATGAGTGTTGTGAGCCAACACATGTCTAAGGCTGGACCTTTGCATTGGGCAACGGTAAAGAGGATATTGAGGTACTTAAAAGGTACTAAAGACTTCAAATTATGCCTTGGTGGTAAGAACATTGATTTGCAAGGTTATTGCGATGCGGATTGGGCTGGAGATGTAAATGATAGAAGATCCACAATGGGATATGTGTTCTTTATTGGAGTGGGAGTCATTTCATGGAATTGCAAGAAACAACCTACCATTGCAAGATCAACCATGGAGGCTGAGTACATGGCAGCAAGTCATTGTGCAATGGAGGCTTGTTGGATAAGGCAACTCTTAGAAGACATTGGATTAGTGCAAACAGAAACAACTCCAATAATGTGTGACAATCAAGGATGTCTTGCATTTGCCAAGAATCCAAAGCACCATTCAAGAACGAAGCACATTGATATTCAGCATCATTTCATACGAGAGAAGATTGAAGATGGTATAATAGGTATGAAGTATTGTACTACAAAAGAGATGCTTGCTGATGTGCTTACAAAGGCATTAGTGAAGGATAGACACCACGAGTTGATAAAGGCATTAGGCTTAAAAGCCTTTTGTCAATTAGAAAAGTGGGAGTGTTAAAGTTTAAGAAAGAGTTACTTGGAGTTTAACCATAGTAAGTTTCTAATAGTGAAAAGTCAACTAGGGATTAAGTGGCGGCTAGGGTCTCGACAGGCGGTTAGGTTTAAGGTCTTGACAGGCGGCTGGATTTAGGGTCTCGTTAGGCGGCTGGCTTTTAGATGAATGTAGATGAAGTCTATGTACTTTGGATGTGAACTCCACTTATAAGTAAAGGGTGTTGGAAGTGAGAGCTATCTCATTTGTACTTCTCTTTCACAATGCAATATGCGATCTTAAGTGTTGTGGCTTCTTCTGGTTGCTTTACTTAAGTATTAAGGAGAAGAAGGACTTTAAAAGACGTGAAAAGAAGGCTTTTGGCATGATTGCCACAAATGTGGATGAAGCCAACTTTTCACACATTATCCATTGCAAAGGACCAGCGGAAGCATGGAAGACTCTTTGCAACATTTATGAGAGCAAGAACTTGTCCAACATCTTTTTTACAAGGAGGAAATTCTTCACTTGCAAGATGGAAGAAGGTGAAGACCTTATGGCTCACGTCAACAAGGTAAAGGCTCTTGCAAATCAACTAGCTATTGTTGATAAACCTTTAGAAGATGGTGATATTGTCATGACCTTGCTCATGAGCCTTCCCGAGTCTTATAACTATCTTATAATAGCATTGGAATCCATCAAGTTGAAGGAGCTTACAATGGACTATGTGACGGCAAGACTTGCACATGAAATGACCAAAAGGAAAGAAAAGGAGCATCAAAGTGAAAACTCGGCTCTCTTCTCAAGACAAGGTAAAGGTACCTATTCAAACCAACGTGACAATGGAAGGAGTAACGTGAAAACTTGCTTCATTTGCGGAAAATTAGGTCATTTTGCAAGAAATTGCTACAAGGCCAAGAAAGGAGACAGAGAGAATGCTAACAATGCACATGATGAATTTGGAGGAGATGATTTTGCATTTATGGCAAGTGAAGGCACTTCTATGGCTGCCATTTCTAAATAGATTATTGATTCGGGTGCTACCAAGCACATGCTCCATACAAGTGTTCTTTTAACACTTATGAAGAAATTCCAGTAACAAATGTTTGGTTAGGAGACAATGGCACAGTACAAGCTATTGGAATTGGCTCCATTGTGGTAGAGATTGTTGTGAAGAATGAAACCAAGAGGATCAAAGTGAAAGAAGTTCTACATGTGCCAAAGATGAAGAAGTACCTTCTTTCGGTGAGTAAACTTGTGTCAAGTGGTTGTAAGGTTGAATTTGATATGAATGGATGATTTGTGAAGACATTGGATGGATATAATGTTTTTAAGGGCTTTAGAGATGGCAACCTTTACATTCTCAATTGTAAGTAGGTGAATGGAGTTGAAGTAGTAGCATTTGCTCAAATCTATGGTAATTGGCTTAGATCTTGGTCAATCATATAACACTGCCACGACTCTAGCTTGTGAAGGTTGTATTCAAGGCAAGCAACAAAGGGCCTCATTTCCAAGTGGAGTAGCAACACGAGCAAGTAAGTTGTTGGAGATTGTGCATTCAGATGTTTGTGGACCTATGAAGACACCATCAATTGGAGGAGCAAGGTACTTTGTCACATTTATTGATGATTTTTCAAGAAAGGTGTGGATTTTTATCCTTAAAGCCAAGAGTGAGTGTTTCTCAAGATTTAAGGAGTTTAAGGCACATGTGGAAAAGCAATGTGAATGCAAGATCAAGGTATTACGCACAAACAATGGTGGTGAGTATTTGTCAAAATATTTTGATGAGTACTTGAAGATTCAAGGTATTGTAAGACAAACGTCTTTTCCTTACACTCCACAACAAAATGAAGTTGCTGAAAGAGCAAATCGCACCATTGTGGAGATGGCAAGGAGTATGCTTCATGCTCAAAATCTTGGATATGAATTTTAGGCGGAAGCTGTGGTGAATGCAGTATACACAAGGAATAGGTTCCCTACAAGTGCACTCACATCAATGACTCCACAAGAAGCTTGGAGTGGGAAGAAACCTTGTTTTTCACACATGAGGATATTTGGATGCATTGCTTATGCAAAAGTACCAGATTGTGTTTGTTTCACACATGAGGATATTTGGATGCATTGCTTATGCAAAGATACCAGATTGTATGAGGTCCAAGCTTGAAGCAAAAGGTACAAAATGTGTATTTGTTGGATATTGTGAAGGTACGAAGGCATATAGGTTAATGTGTTTAGATACCAAGAAGATCATCAAAAGTCGTGATGTTGAGTTTATTGAGCATAAGAGTCCTTATGAGCACTTGGAGATGTGTCCAAGTGGGAGTAATGGTGTGGTTCTGGACACATCTTTAAATCTAGCAAAGAAAGAAGAAGAAGATGAAGAAAATGAAGATAGTCGAGACATGAATGAAGGTGAAGAGCTAAAGAAGATAGAGAAGAAAGTCTCTTTGATTCCTAAGACCAATAATGAAGGATATGAAAATGTTGAAGATGATGATGATGAGGAGTATCAACCTTTGAGTGAGAAAAGATACTTGGAAGAGTGGTTGGAGTACATGAAGGTGAATCTTCTTCAAATGAAAGGAGATATCCTATGAGGGAAAGAAGACCACTTGGTGAATGGTGGAAGAACCACATTTTTCCTCAAGTAAGTGAAGAACATGCCAATGTTGCACTCCTTGCTGATCCATTGTCTTTATGTGATGCAATGAAGTCCACTGATGCTATGAAGTGGGAGAAGGCTATGGAAGAAGAATACAAATCTCTCATGGACAATAGAACATGGGAATTGACTCAACTTCCACCAAATCGATCTTCTATTGGTTGTAAGTGGGTATTTAGAACCAAGACAGATGCAATGGACAATGTTGTGAGATATAAGGCAAGATTAGTTGCCAAAAGATACTCACAAGTTGCTGGTGTTGATTTCAATGAGACATATGCTAAATTCACCACTATCAGAACCATTGTGGCAATTGGGATTGCAATGGACTTGGAGATGCATCAAATGGATGTAAAGACGGCTTTCTTAAATAGAGAGTTGGAAGAAGACATGTATATGGATCAACCTTAAGGATATGTTGAAGAAGGCAAACAACACCTTATTTGTAAGTTGAAGAAATCATTGTATGGACTCAAGCAATCACCAAGGGCATGGTACCAACGGATTGACACATTCTTTTTGAATGAAGGATTTGTAAGGAGTGAGGCAGATCATTCCATGTATGTAATGCAATCTCAAGAGTTCTTATTGATTGTAATTTTTTACATTGATGATTTAATCATCTTGGCTAACAATGTAAAAAAGTTGAATTGGATGAAGGCCATATTAGAAAAAGAATTTGAAATGAGTGATTTGGGAGAACTTCACTATTGCTTAGGAGTGGAGTTTATAAGAGATCGTAAGAACAAGACCATTACAATGAGCCAAAGCAAGTACATTGAAGAAGTATTGAAACGATTCAACATGGAGGAGTGTAAGCCAATTGGAACACCTTTGGAGGCAAATTTGAAGTTGATGAAGCTCACGGATGAGGAGTTTGCTCAAGTTGAAGGTGAGATGCAAAGTATTCTATACAAGGCAGCAGTTGGCTCACTTATGTATGCAATGGTGGCCACAAGAGTGGATCTTGCATATGCGGTGAGTGTTGTGAGCCAACACATGTCTAAGGCTGGACCTTTGCATTGGGCAATGGTAAAAAGAATATTGAGGTACTTAAAAGGTACTAAAGACTTCAAATTATGCCTTGGTGGTAACAACATTGATTTGCAAGGTTATTGTGATGCGAATTGGACTAGAGATGCAAATGATAGAAGATCCACAACGGGATATGTGTTCTTTATTAGAGTGGGAGTCATTTCATGGAATTGCAAGAGACAACCTACTATTGCAAGATCAACCATGGAGGCTGAGTACATGGCAGCAAGTCATTGTGCAATTGAAGCTTGTTGGATAAGGCAATTTTTAGAAGACATTGGATTAGTGCAAACAGAAGCAACTCCAATAATGTGTGACAATCAAGGATGTCTTGCATTTGCCAAGAATCCAAAGCACCATTCAAGAACGAAGTATATTGATATTCAACATCATTTCGTACGAGAGAAGATTGAAGATGGTATAATAGGTATGAAGTATTGTACTACAAAAGAGATGCTTGCTCATGTGCTTACAAAGGTATTAGTGAAGGATAGACACGAGGAGTTGATAAAGGCATTAGGCTTAAAAGCCTTTTGATAATTAGAAAAGTGGGAATATTAAAGTTCATTAAAGAGTTCATTGGAATATTACAATATAGAGTTTAAACCATAGTAAGTTTCTAATAGTCAAAAGGCAACTAAGGATTAAGTGGCGGCTAGTGTCTCGATAGGCGTCTAGGTTTAGGATCTCAACAGGCGGCTAGATTTAGGATCTCGACGACGGTTAGGTTTAGGGTCTTAACAGGCAGCTGGATTTAGGATATCGTCGGTGGCTAGGTTTAGAGTCTGGAGAGGCGGCTGGTTTTAGATGAATGTAGATGAAGTCTATGCATATTGGATGTGAATTTTAATTATAAGTAGAGGGTGTGGGAAGTGAGAGTTATCTCATTCCACAATTCTCTTTGTGTGCAATCTTGCTGATGTTGAGTGTTGTGGCTTCTAACTTCTAATTCTTTTATAACTCCTACTTGGATACATCTCCAAGTGCTCACGAGGATTCTTGTGCTTTAAATATTTAACATCACAACTTTTGATGATCTTTTTGGTATCCAAACACATAAGCCTATATGCCTTGGTACCTTCACAATATCCAACAAACACACATTTTGTACCTTTTGCATCAAGTTTGGACCTCATACAATTTGGTATTTTTGCATAAGCAATACTTCTAAAAATTCTGATGTGTGAAATATAAGGTTTTTCTCTACTCCAAGCTATTTGTGGAGCCTAAACTTCTAAACCTTGACAAATACTCACTCTTGGCTTTAAGGATGAAAATCCATACCTTTCTTGAGTAATTATCAATAAAGGTGACAAAGTACCTTGCTCTTCCTATTGATTGTGTCCCCATAGGTCTACTAACATCTAAATAGACAATCTCCAACAACTTGCTTGTATGTTTAGCAACTCCACTTAGAAATGAAACCCTTTGGTACTTGCTTTGAATACAACCTTCATAAGCAAGAGCTGTAGCATTGTTATATGAGTGACCAAAATCCAAGCCACTTACCATGGATTAGAGATCCTTCATGCTTTTGACATTCAAATGACCAAGGTGTCGATGCCAAATACTAAACTTGTCTTAATCTTATAAAAAATCAGCAAATGCTGCCACTTCAACTCCGTTGACCTTCTTATAATTGATGAAGTAGAGGTTGCCATCTCTAAAGCCCTTTAAAACATCATCTCCCTCCATTGTCTTCACAAAGCATCCATTTACATCAAATTGCATCTTACAACCATTTGAAACAAGTTTGCTCACTGAAAGAAGGTTCTTCTTCATCTTTGGCACATGTAGGACCTCTTTCAATCTGATCCTCTTGGTTTGATTCTTTACAACAATCTCTACCACAATGGAGCCAATTCCAATAGCTTGCACCATGCCATTCTCTCTTAATCAAACCTTTATTGCTAGAATAGCCTCATAAGTGTCAAATGAATACTTCTATGGAGTCCATTTTGACCTTCCAATGGTAGAAATTGTTGCCTCTAAACTTCTCAATCACTCTCAAACCTTCACCCTCGCTAGAAGCCATTTCTAAGGAATAGTGTATTAAAATATATTGAGAAAAGAAGTCTCTATGTGATCAAAATCACCAAAACAATTTTGTACTAGCAAAATCTTAGAATGCCCTCTTATGAATAAAAGAGTGGTTTCTCACTCAAAACACTGACAACTCAATTTCTATAGCTTCTCACAAGTATGAGTACTCTCATATATCTCACAATCACGTTCTTTCACTCTTTTAAGTCACTTCCACATCACATACGTAAGGTATGTGAAACAACTTCACCAACACAAAAGACACTATCAAGGTCTTTCTCAAAGGTCTAACACTCACTATCCAAGGAGTAGAGTATCCACAAAGCAATATTACAGATGTATAAGGTCAAAATCAGAAGCTCCTTATGTCAAAATCCTAACATCAACAAAATCCCATAAGATCTATTTTGCACAAAATCTACAACAAGAAAATAATTTTAACTTATTCGAATAGCCCAAGAAAGTGTGTGTGGGCCCATAACCTATTCAAGAAACACAAGACGCAAAACACAAGTAAGTAGAGATTACCAAGGTTACATACAAGAGAAGTCTAGAATGGATATAACTCTCTCTTCCAACATCCATTACTTATAGGAGGTGGTTGCTGCCCCAAAGGACTTCTTCCACTTTTGACTTTTATACACATGCTCCTAAGATCCTTTGGCATCTCTCGTGCTACGAGGATATCTAATGATCCTAGGATCCTTTTCGCATCTCTCGTACCTCGAGGATATCTCAAGTTCCACGAAGGTATTCTATACCATGCACTAATTACTCTTACCTAGTCTTTAAGATATTCCCTAGCACAAATTTTATCCTCTTGACTTTGACTCTTCTCCTTTAATTGCATCTTATATCAATAGGATGCCCTTTCTATATGCTAAGAATCAACCTTTGACCTTTAATAACTTATCTAAGATAATATCTTTTATTTAGTAACTTATTCTACTTTTATTATTACTTATTTATCGCAACATGCTTCATGCTTAAAATCTTGGACATAAGTATTGGATGGAAGCAATGGTAAATGTAGTGTACACAAAGAATAGATGTCCTACAAGTGTACTCATATCAATGACTCCACAAGAAGCTTGGAGTAGGAAGAAACCTTATGTTTTATATATGAGGATTTTTGGATGTATTGCTTTTGCAAAGGTACTAGATTATATGAGGTCAAAATTTTTAGAGCATAAGAGTGCTTGTGAGCACTTAGAGATGTGTCCAACTTGGAATAATGGTGTATTTGTGGACTCATCTTCAATTTTAGCAACAAAACAAGAAGATGAAGGCAATGAAAATGGTGATGAAGGTGAAGAGCCAAAGAAGATGGAGAAGAAAGTCTCTAGTATAGTAAAGACCATCAATGAAGGAAATGAAGATGTTGAAGATGATGATAATGAGGAGTATCAACCTTTGAATGAGAAGAGACAAGCTTTAAGAGAAAAAAGAGTTGGAAGAGTACATGGAGATGAATCTTCTTCAAATGAAAAGAGATATTCTATGAGAGAAAGAAGACCACTTGGTGAATGGTGGAAGAACCACATTTTTCCTTAAATAAGAGAAGAACACGCCAATGTTGCACTCCTTGTTGATCCATTGAATTTATGTGATGCAATAAAGTCCACGGATGCTATGAAGTGGAAGAAGGCCATGGAAAAAGAATACAAATTTCTCATGGACAATAGAACATGGAAATTGATTCAACTTCTATCAAATCGGGCTTCAATTGGTTGTAAGTAGGTGTTTAGAACCAAGAGGGATGCAATGGCATTGTTGTGAGATATAAAGCAAGATTAAATGCCAAAGGATGGTCATAAGTTGCTAGTGTTGATTTTAATGATACATATGCTCCCGTGGCCAAATTCACCACTATGGCACTTGGGGCATTAATGAACTTGGAAATCAACCATCAAGTGGATTATGAGGTACTTCATAGGCACATTAGACTTCAAATTGTGCCTTGGAGGGAATACGACTACTTTGCATGCTTATTATGATGAGAATTGGGTAGGAGATGCAAATGATAGAAGGTCAACAATAAGGTATGTGTTCTTTGTTGGAGTGGGAGCATTTTCATGAAATTGTAGGAGACAACCAACAATTGCAAGGTCCACAATGGAGGCGGAATACATTGCAGCAAGCCACGGAGTAATGGAAGCAAGTTGATTAAGACAAGTTTTGGAGGACATTAGACTTGTGCAATTGGAAGCAACTCCAATGAAGTGTGACAATCAAAAATGTCTTGCATTTACAAAGAATCCAAAGTATCATTCAAGAATCATAACCAAGATTTTGAATATGAAGCATGCTCTTTGCCATCTCTACAATGCTTCTATTTTCCCTTTCAGCAATACCAAATTGTGCAGTGGTTGTTTGTCTAGTAATTCCTTCATTCTTCAAATAAATATCAAATTGCTTAGACATATACTCACCACCATTGTCCATATTCAGCACCTTGATCTTGCATTCACTTTTTTAACAAGTGCTTTAAACTCCTTGAACTTCCACAAGTACTCACTTTTAGCTTTTAGAATGTAGATCCAAATCTTTCTTGAAAAATCATCAACAAAAGTGAGAAAATACCTTGCTCCTCCAATACTTGTGGTCTTCAAAGGTCCACATACATGAGAATGGACAATCTCTAATAACTTTGTAGCACATATTGCTACACCAGTTGGAAATGAAGCCCCTTGTTGTTTACCTTGTATGCATCCTTTACATTCAAGTTGTATTGCATTTTGGCTTATTTTACTAAGTTTCAAACTTCTTACCATAGACTTGAGTTCTATCATACTCTTCATATTCAAATGGCCAAGGCGACAATGCCATGTATTCAACTTGGCTTCATTTGATGCAGCCACCTCCATTCTATTAATCTTCTTGCAATTGATATAGTACAAGTGTTCCTCTTTAGAGCCCTTAGCAACCATGTTTCCACTCAATGTTTTCACAAAACATCCATTCATGTTGAATTGAACCATAAAACCTCCCATCACAAGTTTACTTACTGAAAGTAGATTTTGCTTCATTTTGGGCACATGGAGAACGTCTTTGATTCTTATCCTATTGGTTTGTCCATTCACAACCACCTCCACTTTAATAGAGCCAATTCCAAGGGCTTCAAATGTGCTACTATCTCCCAAGACCACATTTGATGCTGGAATAGCCTTATAAGTGTCAAATAAATACTTATAAGGTGACATATGCTTGGAACAACCTAAATCCACAATCCATCTTGCCATGGCATCCATAGAGGTTTTATTTGTTGCCATGAATGTAAAATCTTCTCCTCCAAAGTCATCTTGCATTCTATTTCTATTCTTCCTTTGCATTTTTTGCCTTTGTAACAATTTTGAGCAAAATGTCCTACTTTGCTACAATTGAAGCAAGTTTTGACATTACCTCGTTGATTTGAATAATTGCCCCTTCTTTGATATGAATAGAATACTGAGTCTTGACTTTGATGCTTCTTTTCTTTCTTTCTATGGTAGAAATTCATTCTTCTAATTTTTTCAATTGCTCTTAAGCCTTGACCTTCATTTGAAGCCATATCTAAGAAAGAAATATGTCAAAAAAAATCAAGAGAAGTAGTCCTTAAGCTCTCAAAATCAGCAACAAGGTGTTGCTGCCTTACAAATTCAAAATGACCTCTCTATGAATAAAGTAGTATTTTCACTCTTAAAACACTCTCAACTTCATTTCTAAGACTTCTCCCAAGTCCAATAAAGTATATAAATGTCTCAAATCTGATTTGTCACTCTCATACCACTTTCATGCTCACAAATCACCTCTAAACTTTTTAATCACTTTCAAACCATCACCCTCATAAGAAGCCATTTCTATGAAATAGTGTATTAAAGATTATTGAGAAAAGAAGTTTTTATGTGATCAAAAATCACCAAAAACAAATTTGCACTAGTAAAAACTTAGAATATCTTCTTGTGAACAAAAGAGTGATTTCTCACTCAAAATACTCTCAAGTGATCTTTTAAAGCTTCTAATTAGTATATACACTCTTATGAACCTCTCAATCAAGTTCTTCCACTCTTTCAACTCACTATTTAATGAAATGCACAAGGTTAATGAAACAACTTCAATAACACATAAAGACACTATCAAGGTCTTTCACAATGATCTTAAACTCACTATCCAAGGAGATAAGAATCCACAAAGTAATGTTAGAGATCTCTAAGATTATAAATCAGAACCTCTTCTTGCCAAATTATAAGCTAAGATCATACAAACTCTAACATCAGCAAACACCATAAGACATATTCCACACAACAACAAAGACTTCAAAAAACTTCTAAAACTCACAAGCAAATGTGAGTGGGCCCATAACCTATTAAAGAACTAGAAGTTAGAAGCCACAATACTTAGCATCAGCAAGGTTGCACACAAAGAGAAGTGTGGAATGAGATAACTCTCACTTCCAACTTCTTTTACTTATACATTGTCATACTGCATTTACGTGTAGTGTATAAAAATGTTAAAAATCTTGTTTCTATTGTTAATATATGTGTGAGTGCTAGAGGTTATTTTAGAAGATATTATAAAGAGAGGATATATTATAGCCACTTAGTTAGTGAATTAAGATGGCTATTTGTTTTATTCCTACCTTATTTATATCCTAGAATAGATTCTTTTGTAATTAGAAGAAAAGTAAAGGTTGTTTTACCTTTCTTGTTGACTTTTGAGGTAGAATGGATCTTGTGAGGGATAAGAAAGAAGAGCATGGGGTGAATAAGGCCCATCCAATAGGATTTGGCTGCCCATGTGGGCGTCTCATAGTCTAATATAGAAAGAAAGGGAGATATACTCCTCTTGTTAGACCGAGAGGAAAGGCAGTTTTGAGTGGTGAAATTTGGAGAGAGATAGCTCCGAGGAGATAGAAGGAATTGTAATGAAAATTGGTGGGTGTGTTCTTCAAGTTGTGAGGATTCTAGAACCTACTCATTTGCTTGTTTTGGAGTTATGAGCAAACAATTATGCTTGTTTTAGTAGAGTAGAGTTTGCTGCCACCCGACGAAGAGGGGCAGAAACTTCGAGCTGCTACTGCAAGTTTGATTTCAATTCTTTCTTAGTGAAATTTATAGAGAGTGTGGAAAATTGTGCTAGCTTTCTATCAAGACATCTCTTGTAGCATTTGGAATTGGAGAGCAAAAGTTGTGAGCTTGAGAGTGGGAAAGGGTTTGCTGCCACCCGACGAAGAGGGGCAGAGACTTTGTTCAACCACCCAAGTCGGACAGTCTCTTGAATCCTTTTGATATTTAAGGTGCTTATAGTAGCTTGAATAAGCTTTCCATAAAAACAAAAATCAATACATTTGGCGCTTTGATGAAAGTTTTATGAGCCGTGAAGTGTCAAAGAGGGCAAATTGTTGCTAGGATTTGAAGAGTAGAATCAACTAGCTACAAAATCTGGAGTTTGAGAGGCATGCATGCGAAATTTTAGAATAGGTTAGATGATGGAGTGAGCTTTCTAAAAAGCTATTGTATGTCGAATTTGGAGAAGGGAAGTCATCACAACAAAGGCTGAAGTGAAGAGAAGCTTTGCTGCCTTTGCATTTGCTTGGAAATTTTAGTGCCTACTTCTTTTAGCCATAACTTTTAAGTGGTAAGTCATCTATTTGTGAAATTTTGATATATTTAACAATGGATTATTGGCTTTCCATAGACTATAAGCATGCTTGATTCGACCTTTGGATGAATTTTTAGTGATTTATTTAGTTTCAGCTTGTTGTATAACTTGTATTCCTCATATGCGGTTGTATTTTGAGGTATACTTGAATACATACATACTTTGCTTATACCTTTTATAAAAGTATATATACTTATATTTATATCAAATATTTATATAAGTATTCTACAAGTATTATATATAATATTTGTATAAGTATTTGTATAAGTATTATACCAAGGATTATACAAGTATTATTCAAGTATTTATACTTTATATTTATATAAGACTTGTACAAGTATAATACAAGTATAATTTGAAAGCTTGAACAAATATTGTGCAAGTATAGAACATACTTGCATGGCTTCCTCTCATGTTCCCTGCTAGTTCTAGTAGCAGCTAGGAACCCGACGTTTTCCCAAGGCGAATTCTCTCAACCCGACAACGTTGCTGTTTAATAGACAACTTCCATTCATTCTCTCTTACATTCATTCAATCTACCATAAAGTCATCCTTTTACAACTCACCTACCATCAAGACATCTCTTAGCATGTTCTATTTACTCTTACCTATTCTCGAGGCTATTGTCTTTGTGACTCATCCATAGGATAGTCCTTCCACATTCCAACAGTCAATCTTTTGACCATTAGCAACTTATTCTATTTTTATCTATTTTTCTTAATACTTTCCGTGAGCAACTTGTTTCACATGGTTGTAAGGTGCAATTTGATATGATTGGATGCTTTGTAAAGACATTGCATGGTGATGATGTTTTGAAAGGCTTTAGAGATGGCAATCTCTACTTCATCAATTGTAAGAAGGTGAATGGAGTTGAAGTGGCACCATTTGCTGAATTTCCACAAGATCAAGACAAGTTTGGCATTTGGCATCGACGCCTCGGTCATTTGAATGCCAAAAGTATGAAGGAGCTCCAATCCATGGTAAGTGGCTTAGATCTTGGTCAATCATGTACAAATCTTACTTGTGAAGCTTGTATTCAAGGCAAACAACAAAGAGCTTCATTTCAAAGTGGAGTTGCAATACGTGCAAGCAAGTTGTTGGAGATTGTGCATTTGGATATTTGAAGACCTATGAGGACGCCATCAATAGGAGGAGCAAGGTACTTTGTCACCTTTATTGATGACATTTCAACGAAGGTGTGGATTTTCATTCTCAAAGCCAAGAGTGAGTGTTTTTCAAAGTTTAAAGAGTTTAAGGCACTTGTGGAGAAGCAATGTGAATTCAAGATCAATGTATTTGTCAAAGCAATTTGATAAGTATTTGAAGATTCAAGGTATTGCAAGACAAACCTCTACTCCTTACACTCTACAACAAAATGGAAGAGCAAATCGAACCATTGTTGAAAGAGCAAATCGAACCATTGTAGAGATGGCAAGGAGTATGTTTCATGTTCACAATCTTGGGCATGAGTATTGGGCGGAAGCTGTGGTAAATGCAGTGTATACAAGGAACAGATGTCCTACAAGTGCACTCACATCAATGACCCCTCAAGAAGCTTGGAATGGGAGAAAACCTTGTGTTTCACACATGAGGACTTTTAGATGTATTGCTTATACAAAGGTACCTGATTGTATGAGGTCCAAACTTGATGCAAAAGGTTCAAAATGTGTGTTTGTTGGATATTGTGAAGGTACCAAGGCATATAGGCTCATGTGTTTAAATACCAAGAAGATCATCAAAAGTCGTGATGTTGAATTATTAGAGCATAAGAATGCTTGTGAGCACTTGGAGATGTGTCCAAGTGGGAGTAATGGTGTGTTTGTGGACACATCTTTAATTTCAGCAAAGAAAGAAGAAGATAAAGACAACGAAGATAGTAGAGATTTGAATCAATATGAAGAGCCAAAGAAGATGAAGAAGAAAGTGTATGCAATTGATAAAACTAGCAATGAAAAAATTGAAGATTATGATGATGATGATGATGAGGAATACCAACCTTTGAGTGAGAAAAGACAAACTTTAAAAGAAAAGAAGGTTGGAGGAGGCCATGGAGTACATCAAGGTGAATCTTCTTTAAATGAAAGGAGATATCTTACAAGAGAAAGAAAACTACTTGGTGAATGATGGAAGAACCATATCTTGCCTCACGTAAGTGAAGAACATGCCAATGTTGCACTTCTTGCTGATCCATTGAGTTTATGTGATGCAATGAAGTCCACGGATGCATTAAAGTGGAAGGAAGCCATGGAAGAAGAGTACAAATCTCTCATGGATAATAGAACATGGGAATTGACTCAACTTCCACCAAATCGATCTTCAATTGGTTGTAAGTGGGTGTTTAGAACCAAGAGGGATGCAATGGGCAATGTTGTGAGATATAAAGGAAGATTAGTTGCCAAAGGATACTCACAAGTTGCTGGTGTTGATTTTAATGAGACATTTGCTCTCGTGGCCAAATTCACCACCATTAGAACCATTGTAGCGATTGGGGCAGCAATGGACTTGGAAATGCATCAAATAGATGTGAAGATAGCTTTCTTAAATGGAAAGTTGGAAGAAGACATCTATATGGATCAACCTCAAGGATTTGTTGAAGAAGGCAAGCAACATCTTGTTTGTAAGTTGAAGAAATCTTTGTATGGACTCAAGCAATCACCAAGGGCATGGTATCAAAGAATTGATACATTCTTTATTAATGAGGGATTTATAAGGAGTGAGGCTGACCATTCTATGTATGTAATACAATCAAAAGAATTCTTGTTGATTGTTATCCTTTATGTAGATGATTTAATCATCTTAACCAATACTTTGAAGATAATGGATTGATTAAAGGCAAAGTTAGAAAAGGAATATGATATGAGTGATTTGGGAGAGCTTCATTATTGTTTAGGAGTGGAATTTACAAGAGATCGTACTAAGAAGACCATCACAATGAGCCAAAGAAAGTATATTGAGGGAATACTGAAATGATTCAACATGGAAGATTGCAAGCCTATTGGAACACATTTGGAGTCCAATTTGAAGTTAATGAAGCTCACGGATGAAGAGTTTGCTGAAGTTGAAGGTCAAATGCAAGGTGTTCCATACAAGGCAGTAGTAGGCTCATTGATGTATGCAATGGTTGGCACAAGGGTGGATCTTGCATATGCAGTGAGTGTTGTAAGTCAAGACATGTCAAAAGCAGGACCAATCCATTGGGCAACTATCAAAAAGATGATGAGGTACCTAAAAGGCACATTGGACTTCAAATTGTGCCTTGGAGGTGATAATATTGCTTTGTATGATTATTATGTTGTGGATTGGATAGGAGATGCAAATGATAGGAGATCAACAACGGATTATGTATTCTTTGTTGGAGTAGGAGCAATTTCATGGAATTGCAAGAGACAACCCACAATTTCAAGGTCTACAATAGAGGCGGAGTACATGGTAGCAAGCCATGGTGCAATGGAGGCAACATGGTTTAGATAAGTTTTGGAGGACATTAGACTTGTATAAGTAGGTGCAACTCCAATGATGGTTGACAATTAAGCATGCCTTGCTTTTAAAAGAATCCAAAGCATCATTCAAGAACCAAGCTCATTGACATTCAACATCATTTCATACGAGAGAAGATTGAAATGGGAGTATTTGACTTGAAGTATTGTGCAATGGAAGACATGCTTGCTGATTTGTTAACCAAATCATTTGTAAAGGATAGGCATCATATGTTGACTAAGGCATTAGGTTTGAAAGTCTTTGACAATTAGCAAAGTGGGATAAATAGATAATAATAAAAGTAGAATAAGTTACCAAGTAAAAGATATTATCTTAGGTAGATTGCTTATAAATAAAGGGTTGTCTCTTGATAAGTGGAAAGGCTATCCTATGTATATAGTAAGGCCAAGGGCCAAATAGATAAAGTCAAGAGGATAAAAGATATCGTAAAGAATATCCAAAGATTAGGTAAGAGTATAAAGTATATACCATAGAATATACTTGAGGTAGATGAGATGCCAAAATATCCTATGGACATAATGGATATGCTAAAGGCATATAGGATATACTAAAGGTATATTGGATATGCTAAAGGTGTATTAGATATGCTAAAGGCATATCCTTATAGAAGATAAGATGTCAAAGGATTTACTTGGTATATCCTTTGATGAATGTAAAAATTAATGGATGAATGTTGTTGTTAAAGGTAGCAACCTCCACTTATAAGTAATGGATGTTGGAAGAGAGAGTTATCTCATTCTACACTTCTCTTATGTGTAACCTTGTTGATTTTTACTTATTTGTGTTATGCTTGTTGTATTTCTTCAATATTCCTTTGACGGCATCTTATATCAATAGGATGCCCTCTCTCTATGTTGAGAGTCAACCTTTGACCATTAGTAATTTATATAAGATAATATTCCTTACTTAATAACTTACTTTATTTTTATTATTACTTATTTATTGCAACACTCCCACTTTACTAATTGTCAAAGGCTTTCAAAAATATTTCTTTTGTCAATATATGATGTCTATCCTTCACTAATGCTTTTGTCAACAAATCAGCAAGCATGTCTTCTATAGCACAATACTTCATGTCTATTATTCCCATTTCAATCTTCTCTCTTATATAGTGATATTGAATGTCAATGTTGAAGGCCTTTCAAGTACCTCATGATCCTCTTGATGGTTGTTTAATGGATTGGTCCAGCTTTTGACATGTGTTGACTCAGAATACTTACTGCATATGCAAGATCCATCCTTCTACCAACCATTGCATACATGAGGGAGCCTACTACTGCCTTGTATAGAACACCTTGCATTTCACCTTCAACTTCAGCAAACTCTTCATCTGTGAGCTTCATCATCTTCAAATTTGCCTCAAAAATTGTTCTAATAGACTTGCAATCCTCCATGTTAAATCGTTTCAATACTTCTTCAATATACTTCCTTTGGCTCATTGTGATAGTCTTCTTAGGACAATCTCTTACAAATTCCACTCCTAAACAATAATGAAGCTCTCCCAATTCACTCATCTCATATTCCTTTTCTAATTTTGAGTTTATTTTATCCATCCTTTTCAAGGTATTAGTTAAGATGATCAATATAAAGGATAACAATCAACAAGAAGTCTTTTGATTGCATTACATACATGGAATGATCAGCTTCACTCCTTACAAATTCTTTATTTACAAAGAATGTGTCAATCCGTTGATACCATGCCCTTCGTGATTGCTTGATGCCATACAAGGATTTGTTAAACTTACAAACAAGATATTTCTTGCTTTTTTCAACAAATCCTTGAGGTTGATCTATGTAGATGTTTTCTTCCAACTCTCCATTCAAGAAAGCCGTCTTCACATCCATTTGATGCATTTCTAAGTTCATTGCTGCCCCAATTGCTTGAATGGTTCTAATAGTGGTGAATTTGGCCACGGGAGCATATGTATCATTAAAATCAATACTAGCAACTTGTGAGTATCCTTTAGCAATAAATCTTGCTTTATATCTGACAACATCGTCCATTGCATCCCACTTGGATTTAAGCACCCACTTACAACAATTTGAAGACCGATTTGGTAGAAGTTGAATCAATTTTCATGTTCCATTATCCATGAGAGATTTGTATTCTTCTTCCATGGCCTTCTCCTACTTCATAGCATCCGTGGACTTAATTCCATTACATAAATTCAATGGATCAGCAAGGAATGCAATATTGGCATGTTCTTCTCTTACTTGAGAAAAGATGTGGTTCTTCCACCATTCATCAAGTGGTCTTCTTTCTCTCATAGGATATCTCCTTTCATTTGAAGAAGATTCACCTCCATGCACTCTTTCAACTTTCTTTTCTCTTAAAGCTTATCTCTTTTCACTCAAAGATTGATACTCCTCATCATCATCATCTTCAACATCTTCATTTTTTCCATTGTTGGTCTTAATTATAGTAGAGACTTTCTTCTTCATCTTCTTTGGCTCTCCACCTTCATCACCATCTTCATTGCTTTCATCTTCTTGTCCTGTTGCTGAATATAAAGATGTGTCTACAAACACACCATTACTCCCACTTGGACACATCTCCAAGTGCTCACAAGCACTCTTATGCTCTAAAAATTCAACATCACGACTTTTAATGATCTTGTTGGTATCCAAACACATAAGCCTATATGCCTTGGTACCTTCACTATATCCAACAAATACACATTTCGTATCTTTTGCATCAAGTTTGGACCTCATACAATGTGGTACCTTTGCATAAGCAATACATCCAAAAGTTTTTATGTGTGAAACATAAGGTTTCTTTCCACTCCAAGCTTCTTGTAGAGTCATTGATGTGAGTGCACTTGTAGGACATCTATTTCTTGTATACACTACATTTATCACTACTTCCGCTCAATACTCATGTCCAAGGTTTTGAACATGAAGCATAATCCTTGCCATCTCCACAATGGATGGATTTGCTCTTTCAGCAACTCCATTGTGTTAAGGAGTGTAAAGAGTGGAGGTTTGTCTTGCAATACCTTGAATCTTCAAGTACTCATCAAAATGCTTTGATATATATTCACCTCCATTGTCCGTGCGCAATACCTTGATCTTGCACTGACATTGCTTCTCCACAAGTGCCTTAAACTCCTAAAACCTTGACAAACAATCACTCTTAGTTTTAAGCATGAAAATCCACACCTTCCTTGAAAAGTCATCAATAAAGTTTTGATTTTGACCTTATACATGTTAAAGTTCAACAAGAAGTTCCTTGGTTTATTATAATATAGGGACTAATCATAGTAAGTTTTTAATAGTCAAAAGCCAACTAGGGATTAAGTGGCGGTTAGGATCTAAACAAGCGGCTAGGTTTAGGGTCTCGACAGGCGGCCGAATTTAAGATCTCAATAGGCGGCTAGGTTTAGGATCTCAAGTAAAGGCTGGTTTTAGATGAATGTAGATGAAATCAATCTACATTGGATGTGAACTCCACTTATAAATAAAGGGTGTAAGAAGTGAGAGTTATCTCATTCCATACTTCTGTTTGTATGCAACCTTGCTGATGCTAAGAGTTGTGGCTTCTAACTTCTAATTCTTCAATAGGTTATGGATCCACTCACATTTGCTTGTGAGTTTTTTTGAAGTTTTATGAAGTCTTTGTTGTTGTGTGGAATAGATCTTATGGTGTTTGCTGATGTTAAAATTTGTATGATCTTAGCTTATGTTATGGCAAGACGAGGTTCTGGTTTGTAAGCTTAGAGATCTCTAACATTGCTTTGTGGGTTCTTATCTCCTTGAATAGTGAGTTAAAGACAATTGTAAAAGACCTTCATAGTGTCTTTATGTGTTATTGAAGCTGTTTCATCAACCTTGTGCATTTCATTAAATAGTGAGTTGAAAGGGTGGAAGAATTTGATTGAGAGGTTCATAAGAGTGCATATACTAATTAGAAGCTTAAGAAGATCACTTGAAGTGCTTTGAGTGAGAAATCATTCTTTTATTCATAAGAAGATATTCTAAGTTTCTGCTAGTGCAAATTTATTTTTGGTGATTTTTGATCACATAGAAATTTCTTTTCTCAATTTTCGTTGATACACTACTTCTTAGAGATGGCTTCTACTGAGGGTGAAGGTTTGAGAGTGATTGAGAAGTTTAGAGGTAATAATTTCTATCATTGGAAGGTGAAAATGGAGCTTTTGTTGGCATCTTTGGACCTTTGGGACATTGTAGATGAAAGTGAAGATCCTCTATGCATAGATGCAAGTATTAAAGAGAAGAAGGACTTTAAAAGACGTGAAAAGAAGGCTTTTGGCATGATTGCCACAAATGTGGATGAAGCCAACTTTTCACACATTATCCATTGTAAAGGACCAGCGGAAGCATCGAAGACTCTTTGCAATATTTATGAAAGCAAGAACTTGTCCAACATCCTCTTTACAAGGAGAAAATTCTTCACTTGCAAGATGGAAGAAGATGAAGACCTTATGGCTCACGTCAACAAGGTAAAGGCTCTTGCAAATCAACTAGCTGTTGTTGATAAACCTTTAGAAGATGGTGATATTGTCATGACCCTGCTCATGAGCCTTCCGGAGTCCTACAACTATCTTATAGTAGCATTGGAGTCCATCAAGTTGAAAGAGCTTACAATGGACTATGTGACGGCAAGACTTGCTTACAATGGACTAATGCTTACAATGGACTATGTAAGACTTACTTACAATGGACTAATGCTCACAATGGACTAATGCTCATAATGGACTATGTAAGACTTGCTCATGAAGTGACCAAAAGAAAAGAAAATGAGTATCAAAGTGAAGACTTAGCTCTCTTCTCAAGATAAGGCAAAGGTACCTATTCCAACCAATGTGACAATAAAAAAAATAATGCGAGAACTTACTTCATTTGTAGAAAATTGGTCACTTTGCAAGAAATTGATACAAGGCCAAGAAAAGAGATAGAGAGAATGCTAATAATGCACCTGATGAATTTGGAGGAGATGAATTTATATTCATGGCAAGTGAAGGCACTTCTATGACTGCCATGTCTAAGTGGATTGTTGATTCGGATGCTACCAAGCACATAACTCCATACAAGTGTTCTTTTAACACTTATGAAGAAATTCCAGTAACAAATGTTTGATTAGGAGACAATGGCATGGTACAAGCTATTGGAATTGGCTCCATTGTTGTGGAGATTTTTGTGAAGAATGAAACCAAGAGGATTTGATTGAATGAAGTCCTCCATGTCCCAAAGATGAAGAAGAATCTTCTTTCGCTGAGCAAACTTGTGTCAAATGGTTGTAAGATTCAATTTCATATGAATGGACGTTTTGTGAAGGCATTGGATGGAGATAATGTTTTAAAGGGCTTTAGAGATGGCAACCTTTATATTCTCAATTGTAAGAAGATGAATGGAGTTGAAGTAGCGACATTTGCTGAATTTCCAAAAGATGAAGATAAGTTTGGAATTTGGCATCGACGCCTTGGTCATTTGAATGCCAAAAGCATGAAGGAGCTCAAATCTATGGTAATTTGCTTAGATCTTAGACAATCATGTAACAATGCCACAACTCTACATTGTGAAGGTTATTTTCAAGGCAAGCAACAAAGGGCCTCATTTCCAAGTGGAGTTGCAACACGAGCAAGCGAATTATTGGAGATTGTCCATTCAGATGATTGTGGACCTATGAAGACACCATCAACTGGAGGAGCAAAATACTTTGTCATATTTATTGATGATTTTTTAAGGAAGGTGTAGATTTTGATCCTAAAAGCCAAGAGTGAATATTTTTCAAGATTTAAGGAGTTAAAGGCACATGTGGAGAAGCAATGTGAATGCAAGATCAAAATATTATGCACGGAAAATGGTGGTGAATATTTGTCAAAATACTTTGATGAGTATTTAAAGATTTAAGATATTACAAGACAAACGTCTATTCTTTACACTCTACAACAAAATGGAATTGCTGAAAGAACAAATTACACCATTGTGGAGATGGCAAGGAGTATACTTCATGCTCAAAACTTTGAATATGAGTTTTGATTTGCAAGGTTATTGTGATGCGAATTGGGCTAGAGATACAATTGATAGAAGATCCACAACGGGATATGTGTTCTTTACTGGAATGGGAGTCAATTCATGGAATTTCAAGAGACAACCTACCATTGCAAAATCAACCATGGAGGCTGAGTACATGAGATTAAGTCATTGTGCAATGGAGGCTTGTTGGATAAGACAACTTTTAAAAGACATTAGATTAGTGCAAATAGAAGCAATTCCAATATCGTGTAACAATCAAGGATATCTTGCATTTGCCAAGAATCCAAAGCACCATTCAAGGACGAAGCACATTGATATTCAACATCATTTCAAAGAAGAGAAGATTGAAGATGGTATAATAGGTATGAAGTATTGTGCTACAAAAGAGATGCTTGGTGATGTGCTTACAAATGCATTAGAGAAGGATAGACACCACGAGTTGATAAAGACATTAGGCTTAAAAGCCTTTTCACAATTAGAGAAGTGGGAGTGTTAAAGTTCAACAAACAGCTCCTTGATTTATTATAATATAGAATTTAACCATGGTAAATTTCTAATAGTCAAAAGACAACTAAAGATTAAGTAGCGGCTAGGGTCTTGACAGGCAGCTAGGTTTAGGGTCTTGACAGGCAGCTAGATGTAAGGTCTCGACAGTCGGCTGGATTTAGGATCTTGATAGGCGGCTAGCTTTAAGATATTTAGTGGCGGTTGGTTTTAGATGAATATAGATGAAGTCTATGCACATTGGATGTGAACTCCACCTATAAGTAAAGGATGTTGAAAGTGAAAGTTATTTCCTTCCACACTTCTCTTTGTGTGCAACCTTGCTGATGCTAAGAGTTATGGCTATTAACTTTTAGTTCTTCAATACTATGTGCTTAAAATCACCAAAGCAGGTTTGCACTAGCAGAATCTGAGAATGCCTTCTTATAAACAAAAGAGTGGTTTTTCACTCAAAACACTCTCAATTCAATAATTAAAGCTCTCTATAAGTATTTGCACTCACATGACCTTTACAATCAAGTTCATTCACATGTCTAAATCACTTTCTAATTAATTACATAAGATGAATGAAATAACTTTATCAATACAAAAAAGACACTATCAAGGTCTTTCTATAAAGTCTTAAACTCACAAAGCAAGGAGACAAGAACCCACAAAGCAATGTTAGAGATGTATAAGCTCAAGAACAACAACCTCCTTATATCAACAGTTTTAACATCAATAATTACGAAAAAAATCAATTCCACATAAAAGAAACAACAAGAAAATGACTTCAACTTATTTGAATAGCACAAGAAAGAGTGTGTGGGTCCATAACCTATCGAAGAAACAAAATAAGCATAACACAAGTAAGTAAAAATTAGGAAGGTTGCACATAAGAGAAGTGTGGAATGAGATATCTCTCTCTTCTAACACCCATTATTTATAGGTGGTGGTTGTTGCCTTTAATGACAACATCCATCCTTACGCTTTTAAATTCATCAAAGGATATACCAAATATATTTTTTAACATCTTATCTTCTTTGAAAATATATCTTTAGCATATCCAATATACCTTTATTTAATCTAATATTCTTTTAGTATATTCATTTAGCATATCCTAATTCTTAAGTTGGCCATTCCAATTACTAAGAGATAATCTTTTGACCATTAGTAAT
Source organism: Physcomitrellopsis africana (assembly GCA_036785485.1). Lineage (NCBI taxonomy): Eukaryota > Viridiplantae > Streptophyta > Bryopsida > Funariales > Funariaceae > Physcomitrellopsis > Physcomitrellopsis africana. The sequence goes on from JAWRVF010000866.1 coordinate 28,830, forward strand.
CTTTCTAAGGTAATATCTTTTACTTAGTAACTTATTCTGTTATCAGTTTATCTCAACAATGCAATCAAAAGACTTCTTGTCAATTGTATCCTTTATATTAATGATTTGATCATCTTAACCAATACCTTGAAAAAGATGGATTGATTTAAGGCAAAATTAGAAAAGGAATATGAGATGAGTGATTTGGAAGAGCTACACTATTGATTTGAAGTAGAATTTGTGAGAGATTGTGCTAAGAAGACCATCACAATGAGCCAACGGAAGTATATTGAAGAAGTGTTGAAACAATTCAACATGGAGGATTGCAAGCCCATTGGAACACCTCTGGAGGCAAATTTGAAGATGATGAAGCTCACAGATGAAGAGTTTGCTGAAGTTGAAGGTGAAATACAAGATGTTCTATACAAGGTAGTAGTAGGCTCTTTCATGTATGCAATGGTTGGCACAAGGATGGATCTTGCATATGCGATAAGTGTTGTGAGTCAACACATGTCAAAAGCTGGATCAATCCATTAGACAACCATCAAGAGGATTATGAGGTACTTGAAAGGCACATTAGACTTCAAATTGTGCCTTGGAGGTATTACTACTACTTTGCATGGTTATTGTGATGCAGATTGGGCAGGAGATGCAAATGATAGAAGGTCAACAACGGAGTATGTATTCTTTGTTGGAGTGGGAGCAATTTCATGGAATTGTAGGAGACAACCAACAATTATAAGGTCCACAATAGAGGCGGAATACATGGCAACAAGCCATGGAGCAATGGAAGCAATTTGGTTAAGACAAGTTTTGGAGGACATTGGACTTGTGCAATTGGAAGCAACTCCAATGAAGTGTGATAATCAAGGATGTCTTGCTTTTGCAAAGAATCCAAAGTATCATTCAAGAACCAAGCACATTGACATTCAACATCACTTCATAAGAGAGAAGATTGAAATGGGAGTGATAGACATGAAGTATTGTGCTACGGAAGACATGCTTACTGATTTGTTGACAAAGGCATTAGTGAAGGATAGGCATCATATGTTAACAAAGGCATTAGGTTTGAAAGCCTTTGACAATTAGTAAAGTGACAGTGTTGCAGTATATAAGTAATAATAAAAATAGAATAACTAACCAAATAAAGGATATTATCTTAGATAAGTTACTGTAGAATGGATAGGAATTTTAGGATTAACAATACATAGTTTATAGGATTAAGAGTAAGCAGGAAGCCAATAAATGGCTAGTTTAGAAGGCAGCATGGGTAAGGGAGTTAGAAAAAGTGATTATTGTCGGTTGTGTAGCAGTTAATACCGATTGGGATAAGTATAAATTAATTCGGACAGTAGCAGTAAGGGCCAGACTGTGATAGTCCTGAGCCGGGGTAAGCTTGGTGCTACCTCTCTCTCTTTTCTTTTGTTAGACTGTAGTGGACGATCCGGATTCTATTTTGAAGGATTATACCATGTCAACGATGAAGTACAGTAATAAAATAGAAAATTTATATATATGTGGATGAGTAAGAATTTTATTATGTCCATATTGATAAATGAATAATATCCACCAGAATTGAAGTTGTTTGTAAGGAGGTCCAACTTGCGACTGTGGCTGCCTCACTTGACCGAGCTAAGGTATGGGAGGAATGTCATTATGACCAATTCTTAACTACAAGAGCAACACTAATTCCATCTCAAGGAGGGTATCAAATACAAACCTAGAATGAAATAGTAAACAGTTATAATACTTATATAAATACTTATATAAAATAATATATAATCCTTAATATAATACTTGTATAAATACTTAAACAAATATTATATATAATACTTATAAAATATTTATATAAATACTTGATATAAATATAAGTATATATACTTGTATAAAAGGTATAAGCAAAGTATGTATGTATTCAAGTATACCTCAAAATACAACCGCATATGAGGAATACAAGTTATACAACAAGCTAAAACTAAATAAATCACTAAAAATTCATCCAAAGGTCGAATCAAGCATGCTTATAGCCTATGGAAAGCCAATAATCCATTGTAAAATATATCAAAATTTCACAAATAGATGACTTTAAAAGTTATGGCTAAAAGAAGTAGGCACTAAAATTTCCAAGCAAATGCAAAGGCAGCAAAGCTTCTCTTCACTTCAGCCTTTGTTGTGATGACTTCCCTTCTCCAAATTCGACATACAATAGCTTTTTAGAAAGCTCACTCCATCATCTAATTTGTTCTAAAATTTCGCATGCATGCCTCTCAAATTCCAGATTTTGTAGCTAGTTGATTCTACTCTTCAAACCCTAGCAACAATTTGCCCTCTTTGACACTTCACGGCTCATAAAACTTTCATCAAAGCTCCAAATGTATTGATTTTTGTTTTTATGGAAAGCTTACTCAAGCTACTATAAGCACCTTAAATATCAAAAGGATTCAAGAGACTGTCCGACTTGGGTGGTTGAACAAAGTCTCTGCCCCTCTTCGTCGGGTGACAGCAAACCCTTTCCCACTCTCAAGCTCACAACTTTTGCTCTCCAACTCCAAATGCTACAAGAGATGTCTTGATAGAAAGCTAGCACGATTTTCCACACTCTCTATAAATTTCACTAAGAAAGACTTGAAATCAAACTTGCAGTAGCAGCTCGAAGTTTCTGCCCCTCTTCATCGGGTGGCAGCAAACTCTACTCTACTAAAACAAGCATAATGTTTTTGCTCACAACTCCAAAACAAGCAAGTGAGTAGGTTCTAGAATCCTCACAACTTGAAGAACACACCCACCAATTTTCATTACAAACTCTTCTATCTCCTCGGAGTTATCTCTCTCCAAAGTTCACCACTCAAAACTCTCCCCCTCTCGGTCTAGCAAGAGGAGTATATCTCCCTTTCTTTCCATATTAGACTATGAGACGCTCACATGGGCAGCCAAATCCTATTGGATGGGCCTTATTCACCCCATGCTCTTCTTTCTTACCCCTCACAAGGTCCATTCTACCTCAAAAGGCAACAAGAAAGGTAAAACAACCTTTACTTTTCTTCTAATTACAGAAGAGTCTATTCTAGGATATAAATAAGGTAGGAACAAAACAAATAGCCATCTTAATTCACTACCTAAATGGCTATAATAAATCCTCTCCTTATAATATCTTCTAAAATAATCTCTAGCACTCATACATATATTAACAATAGATACAAGATATTTAATATTTTTATACACTGCACGTAAATGCAGTACAACAACGGTGCAAATCTTAGTATTAATTTGCAAGGGATAGTGAATGTTGTTCCATTATAGGCTATACCACCAACAACTGCAGTCCCATACTCCCTATATCAAAAACCAATATTTATAAAAGAGTTCTGTAACAAACTAGTATCAAAGGATCGAAATGAGACTTTGTTGTTAACTTTGACAAAGAAGATGGACGAGTTGGCTGTTATCTGGCAAAAGATAAGGAAAAGAGGCATAAATCAACTAATATACGCTCCAATATTTGATGTAGTAATTGTAAGAGGCAAGGCCATTTAGTAACGGAGTGCCCTTTGCCACACCAAATGACGGTGCAATGTACCTTTTGTGGAGGTAAGCATGTAACTACAAATTGCTGGAATTTAAGAAGACAACATCAGTTAGGCAATCAAACTATGATTCAACCAACTTCGTGGGATGTTAATCAAGTTTAGAGTAGAAATAGATTTGGCTAGAACGGAAATCGTCCTATTAAACAAAATAGAAATTTCTATAATTTTCAAAATTCTGAGTATAACCAAGAAGGTGATCCCAATTCCCAAGGTTTTAGGCAAAATCAGCAAGGACAACCCCAATATCTCCCTATTCGGAACCCAATTTCAGATCCTATAATACTAATTGGTCGACCGGGATCCTTTACTCATCAAACCTGGAACAAGCCTAGCCGGTATATACCAGTTGAGATGCCCTATATATTAAATGGAGGAAGAAGAAGACTGCTTCGATGCTATCGTTGCACGCAGCTAGGACATTATGCTAGTGAATGTCCCAATTCTAGAGCCAGTGATGATTACGCTCTAGTATGTGGAAATTATAAGCAATTTGGACATACTTACCAGCAGGACAACGCTCTGTTTAATGTTAATAACAAAGATCAGCGTATTTAGCTGCAAAATAAGATAGAAGACAATATTTGAATACCACAAGATTCTCCAATAAATCAGGTGGAATGCGTCCGTGCAGTACTTACTCGGGCCCAACAAAAGGGGAAAGATCCAATTCAAGAATTGGAAGTACTAGTTGCAGCGGACCAATGTCAATCATTGAATGATGCTTCAAATCTAACACCAGTATCAAAGGAATTACTAACGCGGGAATCCAATTCGTCTGTGCAGCTCGAGAATAATCTTAGCCCCGAGATAATGGTTTAATCAAAATCAGTACCAATATCTGCGAAGATCCGGGAGCCATCTTATCTATTAAAAGATCCTCTTATGGACACGAATTACGACAAAGTCCATGCAGCAGTTCTAGTTCCGAACTCCGTAAGAAAATTATCTCAAGGGGTGAAATTAAAATCCATGAAAAAGAAGAAGCCTTTGGGAATCATTGCCAATATGAAACCATATGGTATTATAAAAGATTTGGATGAAATTAAATCTTCTATTACCATGAAGCAATTATTAGCAGTTGCACCAGAATGCCGTTCTATATTGAATTTCTCATTAATATGATGTAGAGTTTGTAATAAAGAAATTCATGAGGTTAGTTTGAATTCCGATCCGGGAGCACCAACTATCGATGTATCAATTGATGGTATTCTCATTCCTGGAGTTCAAGTGGATGTTAGCTCTAGTGTGAACTTAATGAACGCCGATACAATGGAGGAGTTGGATTTAAAACAATTAGTACCCACAACATTGGTATTGAGAATGGCAGATCATAGTAGGGTAAAACCAATGGGTATCTTATGCAATATTAATATTGTAATCGCGGGAATTACATATAAAACTGATTATATTGTTTTTTGATCACAGAGTTCCACTCTATCATATCCAATATTATTGGATCGACCGCGGCTATATGAAGCCAAAGCTAGGAATGATTAGGACCGTGGAACGTTAACTATTGGGGGGAAGTAATGACAAGATTATTTTACAGATGTACCCAGTTCAATATCATAGAGAGTCGCAAATTAGGGACACAGAAGCAATATCTAAAGATGAGGGCCAATTTGAGGCAGAATATGACGAAGTTAATAATGTGATGCAAGTTATTAAGGACCCAACTCACATGCGGAAGCCAGGCATGTTACACCAGTATGGAGGTCCAGGGGAATATTTTTTAGATCAGGAGGATGTAGTAAATTTTGACGATGTCATCGTGGACTAGATGAATAATTATGCGGTAAATGAAGTTGGTACATTGGAACCAGAATTGGGTAAGTCCAATTTGCCGGCCCATATGAAGGATTCAGAGCAGGAGGGCAAATCAATCCATGGATTAATGAGGAACCTGTGTGCCAATCTATTAACTTGGGTTCCAATGAAACACTCCAGATTATCAAAGTATACACCGATATTACGGGTATAGAGCTAAGAAATTGGAAAGAATTCTTTCTAAATCATAAATCTGCTTTTTCTTGGTTGTATGCAGATTTAAAAGGTATTCCTATCAAAGTTTGTGAGCACCGAATTACCTTAGAGGAAGATGCTGCACCAGTTTGTCAAAGATAATACCGTCTTAATCGAAAATATTCTCTCATGGTCAAGGAGGAAGTAGATAAATTATTAGACGTGGGCTTCATATATCCAGTGCCATATAGTGAATGGGTTTCACCAATTGTGATAGTACCAAAGAAAAATGGGAAAATCCGTATCTGTCAGGACTTCCATAAATTAAACGCGGCTACCACGAAAGATTACTTTCCTTTACCTTTTACAGATAGTATACTGGACGCAGTAGCTGGGCATGAATGTTATTTCTTTTTGGACGGATTCTCGGGTTATAATCAAATAAAAATTGTAAAAGAGGACCAGTTGAAGACTATTTTTACTACAGATTGGGGCACATTTGCTTATAAAGTGATGCCATTTAGATTATATAATGCCCCGGCTACATTTCAAAGGATAATGATGCAAGCATTTCAGAATTATTTACAATTGTCGATGGAAATATTTTTGGATGATTTTTGCACATTCAGTACAATAGCAAATCATTTGGAACGTCTTGGTAACTGTTTGGACCAATATGATAAATATGGGATATCTTTGAATTCTGAGAAGTGTCAATTTGGCATACCATCAAGAAAGCTTTTGGGACATATCGTTTCCGTGGCCGGTATCGCTACTGACCTAGATAAAGTTACTCGTATATTGGCTTTACCAAAGCCAAAAATAATGTCTGGTGTTCGAGGTTTTGTCGGCCATGTCAGCTATTATAGGTGATTCATTCATTTATTTACAGTAATATGTCAACCATTAACGAATCTCTTAAAGAAATTGCCACCAGATGGATCTAGTCCAATTTGGACTGAAGAATGTATAGTTGCGTTTGAGGAATTAAAACAAAAATTGGTGTCAATACCAGTACTTGTTGCACCTTGTTGGACAAAATCCTTTCTTGTTTATGTTGATGCCTCGAATGTTGCTATTAGATCCGTGGTAAGCCAAAAAAATGAAAAGGGTTTGAATCATCCGATCTATTATGCTAGTTGACAATTTGTAGCTGTGGAACGAAATTATACTACGGCTGAAGATGTATTGAGTAGTATTCTGTTTTGAGTAGTATTCTGTTTTGAGTTTGATTATCCGAGTATATGCTTATTGGAGTGTAGAGTTCTCTGCAATCACAGAGTAACAATTAGTCCGAGCAAGGAGTACGTAGTCAGCATTATATAATGTCAATGGAGAGGTCGAAGAGAGCTGCGGATAGAGAGGAGAATATCCGAAACGTGCGAAGGAAGAGTAACTTGCAATCACCGTTCTTAGTAGTGGTCACCAACATGGAGCCCATTAAGTTGGAAATTTGTTGGTCCTTACAAAGACAGAGAGATTTCAGAAATGCACAGATGTACATGTTTTTGCAAGGATCGGATAGTTTGCCTCCAATTGATGTAGAATTAGTTGCACAGTACATAGGAAATTACGACCCAGAGGATGGTTCAAGTATAGTAAAAGGGAGAATAATTGGGATCGATGAGAGTATCTTACAGAAGGTATTATATTTACCGATAGATAAGTTAGCGATAGGCGTCAAAGTGTTCAATGACTTCAGACCGAGAAGTTACTTCAAAGGGGACATGGCGTCCTTTGAGAAAAATCAAGGCTGGAAAGTGGCAGAGGCACTTACTCCAGAGCTTGCGGAGTGGATGCGGTTCGTTCAGAAGCGGCTAGGCTTGAGCCGACATACCACGTATATGTCCAAGCACTTGTTGTTTGCTGCAATTGGAACATTGGAAGGCATGGTTTTTAATTGGGCAGCCTTTGTAACAACCCGTATCCATGCAGAAATGGGAACCAAGCAAAAAACGGGTAAATTGGCTTCGTTGCTATGCTCTATTTATAAGCACTCTATGATTGCGCATACCTTAAGTCAACTAGCAGGGGAGAAGAGCGTGCCTTCTCCAATGCCGCAACAGAATATGCGGAGTTTATCAGTTGGCCCAGGGATAGTGGTGCACGAAATTGAAGAATGTAGTAGATCGCGGGAATGGGAGGTTATCCCGGAGACTACACCAGAGCAGCCTTCAATTTGTGCAGTGTTAGAGAGGGTGGTTGAGGCTCCAATTTTGAACACCGGGATAATGGTAGAAAGGAACCTCACGGAAGTAATACTGGGACAAATTTTCCAATTGCAGCTTACCATAAGTCAGCTAAAAAGGAATTTAAGACAACAATTGGAGTCTAGCCGAAGGAGATATTGAAAAAAGGCTGCCGAATTGTGCAACAGGAGCACCTGATTAGAGCAAAGACGGAGTCCAAGGTGGCATTGGAGCGGAAAGTAGCAGAGGAAAAGAAAAATTGGGCAAATGAAAAAGATCGCATACAAAGAATCCTGAACGGTCAAAAGCAAGAATTAATAGAGAACCGCAAGATATGGGATTTGGAACGGGAAGCACTGAAGTGTCAGTTGTAGGCGAAACAAGATAAAGTAGTGAAATTGGAACAGGAAAAAGTGGAATTGGGAGACCAATACCGAATTGGAACGGAGAAACTGCAGACAGAAATTGGTACCTTGAAAAGTGAAGTAGGAAAATTGGAGGGCGATTTGGCCAATGTCATTCGGCCACAGGAATCTGCTTCCCCAATTTTGGATATTAGTGAGCTGGAGGAGAAGGTGAAGCAACAAGGGCATCAATTAGAGGTGAAGGATGCCAAAATTCTACAATTGGAGGCTCAAGTTTGGGAATTGGGAGCGAAAAATGAAGATTTATCGACGTAGTTGAAGATTAATCATGTGGATTTATCAGAGGAGGATGAAGACGTGCCATTAGAGCCAGACGCAGATTTTACAAATCCAGGAGTATCCCAATCTCAAGAACCAGCCTCATAACAAGTTTTACCGATTTTGTGTTTGCGAGGACGCTGCACAGTTAGGAGTGGGGCTATGTAGAATGGATAGGAATTTCAGGATTTACAATACATAGTTTGTAGGGTTAAGAGTAGGCAGGAAGCCGATAAATGGCTAGTTTAGAAGGCAACATGGGTAAGGGAGTTGGAAAAAGTCATTATTGTCAGTTGTGTAGCGGTTAATACCGATTGGGATAAGTATAAATTGATTCAGACAGTAGCAGTAAGGGCCAGACTATGATAGTCCTAAGCCAAGGAAAACTTGGTGCTACCTCTCTCTCTTTTCTTTTGTTAGACTGTAGCGAAAGATCCGGATTCTATTCTAAAGGGTTATACCATGTCAACGATGAAGTACAGTAATAAAATAGAAAATTTATATATATTAAGATGAGTAAGAAATTATTATTGTTTGTTACATAAAGTTCTTTGCAGTGAATTGGAGGTTGAAGACCGGCTATGTCAATGAAATTTGGTTGTAGATGTGAGTGTCATGCCGTATTGATTGTGAGAGTTGAGCAGTGGAGAATATTGGAGTAACAATTTGTTTCGAGAGATGTTGTAGGTGAGGAATTATTTCCAGTGATCGGAGAAAGAAGCGGGTGTATGCAGTCTATGGAAATGGTATGACATTGCCAATTGTTGTTATGAATTCGGAAGAAGACAAAAGATTACAGTAGAAGTATTGGTGGACGATTGTGTCACAAAGTATCTTTAGTTGCAGAATAGCAGAACCAGTAGAGTGGACAGCAGTATTTTAGAGAAAAGTATTTACATGTGCATTGGACTCTAATGTTCAGTAGGCAGTTAGTTATGTGACCCTAAGAAGTTAATTCAATACAAATAGTCTTTCCCTGTATTCGAATCTCCCTTTATAGATTTACTCTGGGCAGTATTGGTAGAGTAAGTGAGATGGATGACAACAACAGTTACTAATGGTCAAAGGTTGAATCTTAGCATATAAAAAGATATCAAAGGATCTTAGGAATATGTGTGTAATAATCAAAGGTGGAAGAAGTTTTTTGAGGCAGCAATCACCTCCTATAAGTAATGGGTGTTGGAAGAGAGAGTTATGTCATTCCACACTTCTCTTGTATGCAACCTTGGTAATCTTTACTTACTTGTGTTTTACTTCTTGTGTTCTTTCATTAATTATGACCTTGTTGATGAGTCTTGCCGAGTCCTACAACTACCTCATTGTGGCATTCGAGTCTATCAAGATAAAAGAGCTCACCATGGACTATATGATGACAAGACTTGCACATGAAGTGACCAAAAAGAAAAAAAAAGAGCATCAAAGTGAAGATTCAGCTCTCTTTTCAAGACAAGGCAAAGGTAGCTATTTCAACCAATGTGATAATGTAAGAAGCAATGTGAGAACTTGCTTCATTTGTGAAAAATCAGCTTACTTTGCACGAAATTGCTACAAGGCCAAAAAAGCAGATAGAGAAAATGCTAACAATACACGTTGTCCGATAGAGAGAATTCACCTTGGGAAAACGCCGGGTTCCTAGCTGCTACTAGAACTAGTAGGGAATATGAGAGGAAGCCGTGCAAGTATGTTCTATACTTGCACAATATTTGTTCAAGCTTTCAAGTTATACTTATATTATACTTATACAAGTCTTGTACAAATATAAAATATAAATACTTGAATAATACTTATATAAATACTTATATAATATTTATATAAATCTTTGGTATAATACTTGTATAAATACTTATATAAATATTATATAAAATACTTATAAAATACTTATAGAATACTTGTATAAATACTTGATATAAATATAAGTATATATACTTGTATAAAAGATATAAGCAAAGTATGTATGTATTCAAGTATACCTCAAAATACAACCGCATATGAGGAATACAAGTTATACAACAAGCTAAAACTAAATAAATCACTAAAAATTCATCCAAAGGTCGAATCAAGCATGCTTATAGCCTATGGAAAGCCAATAATCCATTGTAAAACATATCAAAATTTCACAAATAGATGACTTTAAAAGTTATGGCTAAAAGAAGTAGGCACTAAAATTTCCAAGCAAATGCAAAGGCAGCAAAGCTTCTCTTCACTTCAGCCTTTGTTGTGATGACTTCCCTTCTCCAAATTCGACATACAATAGCTTTTTAGAAAGCTCACTCCATCATCTAATTTGTTCTAAAATTTCGCATGCATGCCTCTCAAATTCCAGATTTTGTAGCTAGTTGATTCTACTCTTCAAACCCTAGCAACAATTTGCCCTCTTTGACACTTCACGGCTCATAAAACTTTCATCAAAGCTCCAAATGTATTGATTTTTGTTTTTATGGAAAGCTTACTCAAGCTACTATAAGCACCTTAAATATCAAAAGGATTCAAGAGACTGTCCGACTTGGGTGGTTGAACAAAGTCTCTGCCCCTCTTCGTCGGGTGGCAGCAAACCCTTTCCCACTCTCAAGCTCACAACTTTTGCTCTCCAACTCCAAATGCTACAAGAGATGTCTTGATAGAAAGCTAGCACAATTTTCCACACTCTCTATAAATTTCACTAAGAAAGAGTTGAAATCAAACTTGCAGTAGCAGCTCGAAGTTTCTGCCCCTCTTCATCGGGTGGCAGCAAACTCTACTCTACTAAAACAAGCATAATGTTTTTGCTCACAACTCCAAAACAAGCAAGTGAGTAGGTTCTAGAATCCTCACAACTTGAAGAACACACCCACCAATTTTCATTACAAACTCTTCTATCTCCTCGGAGCTATCTCTCTCCAAAGTTCACCACTCAAAACTCTCCCCCTCTCGGTCTAGCAAGAGGAGTATATCTCCCTTTCTTTCCATATTAGACTATGAGACGCTCACATGGGCAGCCAAATCCTATTGGATAGGCCTTATTCACCCCATGCTCTTCTTTCTTACCCCTCACAAGGTCCATTCTACCTCAAAAGGCAACAAGAAAGGTAAAACAACCTTTACTTTTCTTCTAATTACAGAAGAGTCTATTCTAGGATATAAATAAGGTAGGAACAAAACAAATAGCCATCTTAATTCACTACCTAAATGGCTATAATAAATCCTCTCCTTATAATATCTTCTAAAATAATCTCTAGCACTCACACATATATTAACAATAGATACAAGATATTTAATATTTTTATATACTTCACGTAAATGCAGTACGACAACGTGATGAAGCTGGAGGAGATGATATATACTTCTATGGCTGCCATGTTCAAATGGATCATTGATTCCAATACTACCAAGCACATGACTCCATACAAGTGTTCATTTGACACTTATGAGGCAATTCGAGCAACAAAGGTTTGGTTAAGAAAGAATGAAATGGTGCAAGTGTTGCGATAAATAAGTAATAGTAAAAGTAGAGTAAGTTATCAAATAAAAGATATTATCTTAGATAAATTACTAATGGTCAAAGGTTGACTCTTAGCATATAGAAAGGGCATCCTTTGGATATAGGATGCGATCAAAGGAGAAGAGTCAAAGTCAAGACGATAAAGTATTTATTAAGGAATATCCTAAAGAGTACGTAAGAGTAATAAGTGCATGGCATAGGATACCCTCAATGAATGTGAAATATCCTTGAGGTACGAGAGATGCCAAAAGCATCCTAGGATCATTGGCTACCCTCATGGCATGACAGATGCCAAAGGATCCTTGGAGTATGAGTGTAAAAGTCAAAGGTAGAAGAAGTCCTTTAGGATAGCAACCACCTCCTATAAGTATTGAAGAAACATAAGAGGCAAAACACAAGTAAGTAGAGATCACCAAGATTTCATAAAAAAGAAGTGTGAAATGAGATAACTCTCTCTTTCAACATCCATTACTTATAAGAAGTGGTTGCTTCTCCAAAGGATTTCTTCCACCTTTGACTTTTATATACATGCTCCTAGGATCTTTTGGCATCTCTCGTGCCACAAAGGTATCCAATGATCCTAGGATCCTTTTAGCATCTCTCGTATCTTGAGGATATCTCACGTTTCACGAGGGTATCCTATGCCATGCACTAATTAGTCTTACCTAGTCTTTAGGATATTTGTTAGTACATACTTTATCCTCTAAACTCTGACTCTTCTCCTTTGATCACATCCATTATTTATAGGATGTCCTTTCTATATGCTAAGAGACAACCTTTGACCATTAATAACTTATCTAAGCTAATATCTTTTACTTGGTAACTTATTATATTTTTATTATTACTTATTTATCGCAATATTCTCACTTTAGAAATTTTCAAAGGCTTTCAAACCTAATTCCTTTGTCAACATATGATGCCTATTCTTCACTGATGTCTTTGTCAACAAATCAGTAAGCATGTCTTCTATAGCACAATACTTCAGGTCTATCACTCCCATTTCAATCTTCTCTCTTATGAAGTGATGTTGAATATCAATGTGCTTGGTTCTTGAATAATACTTTGGATTCTTTGCAAAAGCAAGACATCCTTGTTTGTCACACTTCATTGGAATTGCTTCCAATTGCACAAGTCCAATGTCCTTCAAAACTTGTCTTAACCAAATTGCTTCCATTACTCCATGGCTTGCTGCCATGTACTCAGCCTCTATTGTGGACCTTGCAATTGTTGGTTGTCTCCTACAATTCCATGAAATTGCTCCCATTCCAACAAAGAACACATACCCCGTTATTGACCTTCTATCATTTGCATCTCCTGCCCAATCCACATCTTAATAACCATACAAAGTAGAGATATTATCTCCAAGGCACAATTTGAAGTCCAATGTACCTTTCAAGTACCTCATGATCTTCTTGATGGTTGTCTAATGGATTGATCCAACTTTTGACATGTGTGGACTCACAACACTCATTACATATGCAAGTTCCATCCTTGTGCCAACCATTGTATATATGAGGGAGCCTACTCCTGCCTTGAATAGAACACCTTACATTTCACCTTCAACTTCAGCAAACTCTTTGTCCGTAAGCTTCATCAACTTCAAATTTGCCTCCAAAGGTGTTCCAATGGGCTTGCAATCCTCCATGTTGAATTGTTTCAATACTTCTTCAATATACTTCCTTTGGCTCCTTGTGATGGTCTTCTTAGCACGATCTCTCACAAATTCCACTTCAAATCAATAGTGTAGCTCTTCAAAATCACTCATCTCATACTCCTTTTCTAATTTTGCCTTAAATCAATCCATCTTTTTCAAGGTATTAGTTAAGATGATCAAATCATTAATATAAAGGATATAATCGACAAGAAGTCTTTTAATTGCATTACATATATGGAATGATCAGCCTCACTCTTTACAAATCCTTCATTCACAAAGAATGTATCAATCCGTTGATACCATGCTCTTGGTGATTGCTTGATGTCATACAAGGATTTGTTCAACTTACAAATAAGATGTTATTTGCCTTCTTCAACAAATCCTTGAGGTTGATCCATGTAGATGTCTTCTTCCAACTCTCTATTCAAGAAAGCCATCTTCACATCCATTTGATGTATTTCCAAGTCCGTTGCTGCCCCAATCGCCACAGTGATTCTAATAGTGGTGAATTTATCCACGAGAACATATGTCTCATTGAAATCAACACTTCTGACCATCCTTTGGTATTTAATCTTGCTTTATATCTCACAACAATGTCCATTGCATCCCTCTTGGTTCTAAACACCCACTTACAACTAATTGAAGACCGATTTGGTAGAAGTTGAATCAATTTCCATGTTCCATTGTCCATGTAAGATTTGTATTCTTCTTCCATGGCCTTCTCCCACTTCATAGCATCTGTGGACTTCATTGCATCACATAAATTCAATGGATCAGCAAGGAGTGCAATATTGGCATGTTCTTCTCTTACTTAAGGAAAAATGTGGTTCTTCCACCATTTTCCAAGTACTCTTCTTTCTCTTATAGTACATCTCCTTTCATTTGAAGAAGATTCACCTCCATGCATTCTTCCAACTTTCTTTTCTCTTAAAGCTTGTCTCTTCACATTGAAAGGTTGATACTCCTCATCATCATCATCTTCAACATCTTCATTTCCTTCATTGATGGTCTTAATTATACTAGAGACTTTCTTCTCTATCTTTTTTGGCTTTTCATCTTCATCACCATCTTCATTGTCTTCATCTTCTTCTTCTTTCTTTGCTGAATATGAAGATGTGTCTACAAACAAACCATTATTCCCACTTGGATACATCTCCAAGTACTCACAAGCACTCTTGTGCTTTAAAAATTCAACATCACGACTTTTGATGATCTTTTTGGTATCCTAGCACATAAGCCTATATGCCTTGGTACCTTCACAATATCCAACAAACTCACATTTCATACCTTTTGCATCAAGTTTGGACCTTATACAATCTGATATCTTTGCATATGTAATACATCCAAAAATCCTCATGTAGGAAACATAAGGTTTCTTCTTGCTCTAAGCTTCTTGTAGAGTCATTGATGTGAGTGCACTTGTAGGACATCTATTCCTTGTGTACACTATATTTACCATTGCTTCCGCCTAATATTCATGCCCAAAGTTTTGAGCATGAAGCATACTCCTTGCCATCTCCACAATGGTTTGATTTGCTCTTTCAGCAACTCCATTGTGTGTGGAATGTAAGGAGTGGAGGTTTGTCTTGCAATACCTTGAATCTTCAAGTACTCATCAAAATGCTTTGACATATATTCACCTCTATTGTCCGTGCGCAACACCTTGATCTTGCATCCACATTGCTTCTCGACACGTGCTTTAAACTCCTTACACCTTGACAAACATTCACTCTTGGCTTTAAGGATGAAAATCCACACCTTCCTTGAATAAACATCAATAAAGGTGACAAAGTACCTTGCTCTTCCTATTGATAGTGTCGCCATAGGTCTACAAACATCCGAATGCACAATCTTTAACAACTTGCTTGCACGTATTGCAACTCCACTTGGAAATGAAGCCCTTTGTTGCTTGCCTTGAATACAACCTTCACAAGCAAGAGTTATAGCATTGTTGTATGATTGACCAAGATCCAAGCCACTTACCATGGATTGGAGCTCTTTCATGCTTTTGACATTTAAATGACTAAGGCGTCGATGCCAAATACCAAACTTATCTTGATCTTGTGGAAAATCAGCAAATGTCGCCACTTCAACTCCATTGACCTTCTTACAATTAATAATATAGAGGTTGCCATCTCTAAAGTCCTTTAAAACATCATCTCCCTCCATTGTCTTCACAAAGCATCCATTTACATGAAATTGCATCTTACAACCATTTGAAATAAGTTTGCTCACCGAAAGAAGGTTCTTCTTCATTTTTGGCACATGTAGGACCTCTTTCAATCTGATCCTCTTGGTTTGATTCTTCACAACAATCTCCACCGCAATGGAGCAATTCCAATGGCTTGTACCATGTCATTGTCTCCTAACCGAACCTTTGTTGCTGGAATTGCCTCATAAGTGTCAAATGAATACTTGTATGGAATCATGTGCTTGGTAGTACGTGAATCAATGATCTATTTGGACATAGTAGTCATAGAAGTGCCTTCACTTGCCATGAATGCATAGTCATGTCCTCCAACTTCATCACATGCATTGTTAGCATTCTTTCTTTTTCTTTTCTTGGCCTTGTAGCAATTTCGTGCAAAGTGACCTGGTTTTTCACAAATGAAGCAAGTTCTCACATTGCTTCTTATATTGTCACATTGGTTGGAATAGCTACCTTTGTCTTGTCTTAAAAAGAGAGCTGAATCTTCACTTTGATGCTCCTTTTCTTTCCTTTTGGTCACTTCATATGCAAGGCTTGCCATCACATAGTCCATAGTGAGATCCTTTATCTTGATAGACTCTAATGCCTCAATGAGGTAGTTGTAGGACTCGGCAAGACTCATCAACAAGGTCATAACAATATCACCATCATCATAATAATATCACCATCAAGAGATGCAATGGGCACAGTGGTGAGGCACAAGGCAAGATTAGTTGCCAAAGGATACTTACAAGTTGTTGGTTTTGATTTCATTGTGACTTATACACCTATTGTAAATTCACCACCATTAAGACCATTGTAGCCATTGAGGCAGCAATGGACTTGGAAATACACCAAATGGATGTAAAAATAGCCTTTTTGAATAAAAAATTGCAAGAAGACATCTACATGGATCAACCTCAAGGATTTGTACAAGAAGGCAAATAACACCTTGTGTGCAAATTGAAAAAATCTTTATATAGGTTGAAGGAATCACCAAGAGCATGGTACCAACGTATTGACACATTTTTTTGTCCATGAAGGTTTTCTGAGGAGTGAGGTTGATTATTCATTGTATGTGATGCAATCTAAAAAGTTCTTGCTAATTATAATTTTTTATGTTGATGATTTGATCATCTTGGCTAATAATATGGAAAATATAAATTAGATGAAGGCCATATTAGAAAAAGAATATAAAATGAGTAACTTGTGAGAGCTCTACTATTGCTTAGGAGTAGAATTTGTAAGAGATCGTGGCAACAAGACCATTACAATGAGCCAAAGTAAGTACATTGAAGAAGTGTTGAAACGATTCAATATGGATGAATGCAAGCCCATTGGAACACCTTTGGAGGCCAATTTGAAGTTGATGAAGCTCACAGATGAGGAGTTTGCCCAAGTTGAAGGTGAGATACAAAGTATTCCATACAAGACAGCAGTTGGCTCACTTATGTATGCAATAGTGGCCACAAGAATGGATCTTGCATATGTGGTGAGTGTTGTGAGCCAACACATGTTTAAAACTAGACCTTTGTATTAGACAACAGTACAAAGGATATTAAGGTACTTAAAAGATACAAAGGACTTCAAATTGTGCCTTGGTGGTAAAAATATTGATTTACAAGGATATTGTGATGCGGATTGGACTAGAGCTGCAAATGATAGAAGATCCATAATAGAATATGTGTTCTTTATTGGAGTGGGAGCCATTTCTTGGAATTACAAGAGACAACCTATCATTGCAAGATCAACTATGGAGGTTGAATACATGGCAGTAAGTCATTGTTTAATGGAAGCTTGTTGTATAAGACAACTCTTAGAAGACATTGGATTAGTGCAAATTGAAGCAACTCCAATAATGTGTGACAATCAAGGATGTCTTGCATTTGCCAAAATCTAAAGCACCATTGAAGAATCAAGCACATTGATATTCAACATCATTTCATATGAGAAAAGATTGAAGATGGCATAATATGTTGCGATAAATAAATAATAGTAAAAATAGAATAAGTTACCAAATAAAGGATATTATCTTAAATAAGTTATTAATGATCAAAGGTTGACTTTTAGATATAGAAAGGACATTCTATAGATATAGGATGCGGTCAAAGAAGAAGAATTAAAATCAAGAGGATAAAGTATATACTAGGGAATATCCTAAAGACTAGGTAAGAATAATTAGTGTATGACATAGGATACCCTCGTGGAACGTGAGATATCCTCGAGGTACAAAAGATGCCAAAAAGATCATAGGATCATTGGATATCCTTGTGGCATTAGAGATGCCAAAAGATTATAGAAGCATGTGTATAAAAGTCAAAGGAGGAAGAAGTCTTTTGGGGCAACAACCACCTCCTATAAGTAATAGGTGTTGGAAGAGAGAGTTTTCTCATTCCTCACTTTTCTTGTATGCAACCTTGGTAATCTCTACTTATTTATGTTTTACCTCTCGTGTTTCTTCAATATAATAGATATGAAGTATTATATTACAAAAGACATATTTGCTGATGTACTTATTAAGGCATTAGTAAAGGATAGATACCACGAGTTGATAAAGACATTAGACTTGAAAGCCTTGTGACCAATAGCAAAGTTCAAGTGTTAAGATATGTTAAGATAAATAGATAATAATAGAATAAGTTACCAAGTAATAGATATTATCTTAGGTAGGTTATTAATGGTCAAAAGGTTGTCTCTTGATAAATAGAAAGGCCATCATATGAACAAGGGACAAAGCCAAGGGCCATGAAACAAGGTCAAAGGCATAAAGGATATCCTAGAAAATATCCAGAGATTAGGTAAGAGTATAAAGAAGATGCATTAGGATATATTTGAGGTAGGTGAGATGCTAAAGGATCCTTACAACATATTGAATATGCTAAGGATATATCCACATAGAAGATAAGATAGCAAAGGATATACTTGGTATATTCTTTGATGAATATAAAAGTGAAAGGATGGATGTTGTCGTTAAGGGTAGCAACCACCACCTATAAGTAATAGGTATAAGAAGTGAGAGATATCTTACTCGACACTTTTCTTTGTATACAACCTTGCTGATGCTAAGAGTTGTGACTTTAAGCTTTGCTTATTTCAATATATACTTGATATATCCTTTGATGAAAGTAAAAGTGAAAGGATGGATATTGTTGTTAAAGACAGCAACCACCACATATAAGTAATGGATATTGAAAGTAAGAAAAATCTTACTCCTCACTTCTCTTTGTGTACAATGTTGCTAATGCTAAGAATTGTGACTTCAAATTTAGCTTTCTTCAATAGGGTATGGGCCCACTCACCTTTACTTGTGAGTTTTGAAGTGCTTTGAAGTCTTTATTCTTATGTGGAGTTGATCATATTGTTGTTGCTGATGTTGAGGTTTAGAAACTCCCTACTTTGATATTCAAATCTAGATGTAGATCTTATTTTGCTCTTACTTGTTGTTAAGTGCATTTTTGGATTTGGAATTTCATTTACATCTTAAAGTGACGTTACAAATTACTTGTATTATGTTTGTTGTTGAAGTTATGTCTTTGATAGACTAATTTTGTAGTTTCATGTGTTAAAGAAGCTTAAGATGCTTTAAACACCTCTTATGGTACTTAGAGGTGATTTGTAAGCATAAAAGTGCTATGAAAGTTGCAAATCAGATTTGAGACATTTATATATTTTATTGGACTTGTGAAAGTCTTAGAAGTGAAGTTGAGAGTGTTTTGAGAGTGAAAACACTAATTTATTCACAAAGAGAGTATTTTGGGTTTATAAGGTAGCAACACCTTCTTATTGATTTTGAGAGCTTTAAGATTACTTCTCTTGATCTTCTTTGACACGTCTCTTCTTTAGATATGACTTCAAGTGAGAGTTGCTAAAAAAACAGAAGAGACAAAACACAAATAAACAGAGATCACCAAGGTTGCATACAGGAGAAGTGTGAAATGAGATAACTCTCTTCTAATATCCATTACTTATAGAAGGTGATTTTTGTCTTAAAGGACTTCTTCCACCTTTGACTTTTACACACATGTTCTTAGGATCTTTTAATATCTCTCATACCACAAGGATATCCAATGATCCTAGAATCTTTTTGGCATTTGTCATACCTTGAAGATATCTCACGTTCTACGAGGGTATCCTATACCATGCACTAAATACTCTTATCTAGTCTTTAGGATATTCCCTAGTACATACTTTATCCTCTTGACTTTGACTCTTCTCCTTTGACTGCATCCTATATCCATAGGACGCCCTTTCTATATGCTAAGAATTAATCTATGACCATTAATTATTTACCTAAGATAATATCTTTTATTTAAAAACTTATTCTATTTTTATTATTATTTATTTATGAAAGGTTGATACTTACCATCATCATCATCTTCAACATCTTCATTTCCTTCATTGTTGATCTTAACTATACTAGAGACTTTCTTCTTCATCTTCTTTAGCTCTTCACCTTCATCACCATCTTCATTGCCTTCATCTTCTTGTTTTGTTGCTGAAATTAAAGATGTGTCCACATATCCACTATTACTCCTACTTAAACATATTTCCTAATTTTTACAAGTATTTTTATACTATAAGTGTTAAAGAAACACAATAAGCATAACACAAGTAAGTACAAATCAATAAGGTTACATACAAAGAAAAGTGTAGAATGAGATGACTTTCTCTTCCAACACCCCTCCTTTACAGATGGTGGTTGCTATCCTATAGGACTTCTTCCACCATTTGACTTTTATACACATGCTTCTAGAATCCTTTGGCTCTTATCATGAGGATATTGAATGATCCTAGAATCCTTTGGCTCATATCATGAGGATATTGAATGATCCTAGAATCCTTTGGCATCTTACGTACCACAAGGATATCCTATGCCATATATTAGTTATTCTTACTTAATTCTTTGGATATTTCATAGGAGATACTTTATCCTCTTGACTTTGATGGATGCTAGAGTTATGAGATATGAAGAATTTTGTGTGTGGGTGTCAATAGTAAAGGGTTTGAAACTACCATAACATTATTGGTGATATTTGACGATCGGCAATGAATCTATAGTTGAAATTTTTTGTGATTGTTGTTAAAAATACATCAGTACTTATTGAAAAATTTGAGCTAATTTGGACGGTTTGATTATGAGATATATACTATTTGGATTCAGATAAAATCCTTCTCAAGGTTAAATAAGGTTTTAGTGTGTTTTATCAAACTTTGGTGCTCTTGTGCATCTAAGACTTTTGTATGTGATGTAATTGGCCCTAAAAAGGCAAAACATATATATATAAATTTGGAGTTTCTTTCATCTTGCAACTTGTTTGAAAAAATTAGTTGCAGCTAGAAGCCCAGTGCTTTCTTGAGGTAGACCTTCTCTTCCTTGATACCGTTGTTGTGGCAAAAGTCTACTTCGGGTAGAGGCAAGGTCCCTCTTTACAATCAAGTTGGATCCAATATGCACAAACTTTCTTAAATTTCTCTTTTATAGTCACAAAACCATGTGTATAATAAATCAAAACCCACCCATTCAAATAAGTTCAA
This sequence comes from Physcomitrellopsis africana, assembly GCA_036785485.1. NCBI lineage: Eukaryota > Viridiplantae > Streptophyta > Bryopsida > Funariales > Funariaceae > Physcomitrellopsis > Physcomitrellopsis africana. The sequence goes on from JAWRVF010000866.1 coordinate 50,085, forward strand.
ACTTTGGAAGGATAGAGTTCACTTCTTTAGTCATCTTGAAAAAAATTCTCAACCGTGAATTCATTACCGATCACCAAATATCATCAAATATATTAGCAAGTAATTTTATAAGTAAAAACCAAACCAGAAACTTGAAAATTTGTAATTTGAGATCTAGCCATTTAAAATAGCTCAAAATTTGGAAAAACATAATTCATACCTTTGATCTTTGTCACATAAATTTTGAGCTATGAATTCATTGCCAATCGTTAGACATCACCAAATCCTTGGCAAGTACTTTTGAAAGTCAAATTCCAACTAGAAACTTGAAAATTCATAATTTAAGATCTAGCCATTTAAATAAGCTCAAATTTTAGGAAAACATGACTCATACCTTTGATCTTTGTCAAATTAAATTTTGAGCTATGAATTTGTTGCCGATCATTAGATATCACCAAATCCTTGGCAAATACTTTTGAAAGTCAAAATCCTAGAAACCTAAGAACAAAATTTGCTATTACTCTCTAATCAAAGCTTTAATTGATATGAGATTTTAGACATAGACTCTTTATAGTATAAGTGATATGTATACCAAAAATGAGCTTCAAATTCATCTTGAAACTCAAGTTCTAGCTTAAAGCAAACCCTTCTATTTATCTAATTTCTTCAAAACCCCAATTTAGTTTGTTGGTTTAAACTAGCTATATCTCACTCATTCTAGAATCATTTCTATCAATTCTTGGAGGTAAAATATATAGCTTAAAGTCTAATTACTAACCCAACTTCTTGATTTCTTGCTAGTATCTTAAAACTCCTAATATACCTAGAAAAGTGACAGTAGGTGTCATATTTGTACCCTAAGTTCAAACAAACATATCTCTTTCATCTAAGCTCCGAATCATGTGTTTCTACCACCTAAACTCATGCCAAGAAGAAGCTCTCTGTAAGTACTCCCCTCGATTTGCCGAAAAACTCTGTCTTCTTCTCTTCCGAGCTTGTCAAAGAAGTCGCAACCAAGGTCTTCAAAGTCCAAGTCAACAATTAATAGTTTAAAGTTATAAAAACCCCAAATCTAATCCTCCAAGTCAGCACTATTAATGACAGCCAACTATTGACATCCAAATCTCTATTTATCTTTGATAAAATCCTAAATTCAACTTCAAAGTCAAAACTCCTTATATCTACAAATATAATTCCGAATCTATTAAAATCTAAAATTGGAAAAAAGATAAAAGAAATAAAAGAAGTTTTCAAGGCTAAATCAAAGTTAAAATTAAGATTAAAGATAAAATAAAATTATAGCCAAAGAAAAAGAAAGAAGTGAGAAATTTTTCCTAAACTATATAAAAACTTAGATTGGTAAGAAGAAAGAAAGAACTTAATAAAATTTTAAAAAAAAGATAGTTAAGTTAGGTTTCTATATATAGATATATTTATTTCACGACACTATGAGCTTCATTAACTTCAAATTTGCTTCCAAAGGTGTTCCAATGGACTTGCAATCCTCCATATTGAATTGCCTCATTGTAATGGTCTTCTTAGCACAATCTCTCACAAATTCCACTCCTAAACAATAGTGAAGCTCTCCCAAATCACTCATCTTATACTCCTTTTCTAATTTTTTTTTTAACCAATCCATCTTTTTCAAGGTATTGGTTAAGATGATCAAATCATCAACGTAAAAGATAACAATCAACAAGAAGTCTTTTGATTGTAATACATACATGGAATAATCAACTTCACTCCTTACAAATCCTTCATTCACAACAAATGTGTTAATCCATTGATACCATGTCCTTGGTAATTGCTTGAGAGCATACAAGGATTTGTTCAATTTACAAACAAGATATTGCTTGCCTTCTTCAACAAATCCTTGAGGTTGATCCATGTAGATGTCTTCTTCTAATCCTCTATTGTGATATATTGATAAAAGAATAAGCTACTAAATAAAAGATATTATCTTAGAAAGATTACTAATGGTCAAAGGATTATCTCTTAGTAAGTAGAATGGCCAACTTAAGAATTAGGATATGCTAAAAGAATATATTAAAAGAATATTGGATATACTAAAAAAAATATTGAATATGCTAAAAGAATATTAGATATACTAAAGGTATATTTATTGAAAAAAGAAAACCTTGAAGTTACAACTCTCAACATCAGCAAGGTTATATACACAGAGAAGTGAGGAGTAAGATATCTCTCACTTTCTACACCCATTACTTATAGGTGGTGGTTGCTCCCTTTAACAACAACATCCATCTTTTCACTTTTACATTCATCAAAGAATATACCAAGTATATCTTTTGGCATCTTATCTTCTATATAGATATATCTTTAATATATATCAAATATGCTCTTAGGATCCTTTGGCATCTCACCTATCTCAAATATATCCTAAGATATCTACTTTATATTCTTATCTAATCTCTAGATATTCTCTAGGATATCCTTTATCCCTTTGACCTTGTCTCGTGGCCCTTTGCTTTGTCCTTTGTTCATAAGATGGCCTTTCCATTCACCAAGAGACAATCCTTTGACCAATAGGAACCTACCTAAGGTAATATCCATTACTTAGTAACTTAACATATCTTAATATTTTTACTTTGTTATTAATCAAAAGTCTTTCAAGCCTAATGCTTTTATCAACTCATAGTGTCTATCCTTTACTAATGCCTTTATAAGCACATCAGCAAGCATTTCTTTTATAATACAATACTTCATATCTAATATGCCATGTTTAATCTTCTCTCATATGAAATGATGTTGAATATCAATGTGCTAGGTTCTTGAATGGTGCTTTGGATTTTTGGCAAATACAAGACATCCTTGATTGTCACACATTAGTGGAGTTGCTTCAATTTGCACTAATCCAATGTCTTTTAAGAGTTGTCTTAACCAACAAGCTTCCATTAAACAATGACTTACTGCCATGTATTCAACCTCCATAGTTGATCTTGCAATGATAGGTTGTCTCTTGTAATTCCAAGAAATGGCTCCCACTCCAATAAAGAACACATATTCTATTATGGATCTTCTATCATTTGCAGCTCTAGTCCAATCCGCATCACAATATCCTTGTAAATCAATATTTTTACCACCAAGGCACAATTTGAAGTCCTTTGTATCTTTTAAGTACCTTAATATCCTTTGTACTGTTGTCTAATACAAAGGTCTAGTTTTAAACATGTGTTGGCTCACAACACTCACCACATATGCAAGATCCATTCTTGTGGCCACCATTGCATACATAAGTGAGCCAACTGCTGTCTTGTATGGAATACTTTGTATCTCACCTTCAACTTGGGCAAACTCCTCATCTGTGAGCTTCATCAACTTCAAATTGGCCTCCAAAGGTGTTCCAATGGGCTTGCATTCATCCATATTGAATCGTTTCAACACTTCTTCAATGTACTTACTTTGGCTCATTGTAATGGTCTTGTTGCCACGATCTCTTACAAACTCTATTCCTAAGCAATAGTAGAGCTCTCACAAGTTACTCATTTTATATTCTTTTTCTAATATGGCCTTCATCTAATTCATATTTTCCATATTGTTAGCCAAGATGATCAAATCATCAATATAGAAAATTATAATTAGCAAGAACTTTTTAGATTGTATCACATACAATGAATAATCAACCTCACTCCTCAGAAAACCTTCATGGACAAAAAAATGTGTCAATACGTTGGTACCATGCTCTTGGTGATTGCTTCAACCAAGATGTCTTCAATTTGCACACAAGATGTTCTTTACCTTCTTGTACAAATCCTTGAGGTTGATCCATGTAGATATCTTCTTGCAATTTTTTATTCAAAAAGGCTGTCTTCACATCCATTTGGCATATTTCCAAGTCCATTGCTGCCCCAATTGTTACAACAGTCCTACTGGTAGTGAATTTGGCAACGGTGTCATACTGCATTTACGTGCAGTATATAAAAATATTAAAAATCTTGTATCTATTGTTAATATATGTGTGAGTGCTAGAGGTTATTTTAGAAGATATTATAAGGAGAGGATTTATTATAGCCACTTAATTAGTGAAATAAGATGGCTATTTGTTTTGTTCTTACCTTATTTATATCCTAGAATAGACTCTTTTGTAATTAGAAGAAAGGTAAAGGTTGTTTTACCTTTCTTGTTGACTTTTGAGGTAGAATGGACCTTATGAAGGGTAAGAAAGAAGAGCATGGGGTGAATAAGGCCCATCCAATAGGATTTGGCTGCCCATGTGGGCGTCTCATAGTCTAATATAGAAAGAAAGGGAGATATACTCCTCTTGTTAGACCGAGAGAGGGAGGCAGTTTTGAATAGTGAACTTTGGAGAGAGATAGCTCCGAGGAGATAGAAGTGTTTGTAGTGAAAATTGGTGGGTGTGTTCTTCAAGTTGTGAGGATTCTAGAACCTACTCACTTGCTTGTATTGGAGTTGAGAACAAAAAGTTATGCTTGTTTTAGTAGAGAGAGGTTTGCTGCCACCCGACGAAGAGGGGCAGAATCTTCGAGCTGCCACTGCAAGTTTGATTTCAAGTCTTTCTTAGTGAAATTTATAGAGAGTGTGGAAGATTGTGTTAGCTATCTATCAAGACATCTCTTGTAGCATTTGGAGTTGGAGAGCAAAAGTTGTGAGCTTGAGAGTGGGAAAGGGTTTGCTGCCACCCGACGAAGAGGGGCAGAGACTTTGTTCAACCACCCAAGTCGGACAGTCTCTTCAATCCTTTTGATATTTTAGGTGCTTATAGTAGCTTATGTAAGCTTTCTACAAAAACAAAAATCAATACATTTGGAGCTTTGATGAAAGTTTTATGAGCCGTGAAGTGTCAAAGAGGAAAAATTGTTGCTAGGGTTTGAAGAGTAGAATCGACTAGCTACAAAATCTGGAGTTTGAGAGGCATGCATGCGAAATTTTAGAACAAGTTAGGTGATGGAGTGAGCTTTCTAAAAAGCTATTGCATGTCCAATTTGGAGAAGGGAAGTGATCACAACAAAGGCTGAAGTGAAGAGGAGCTTTGCTGCCTTTGCATTTGCTTGGAAATTTTAGCGCCTACTTCTTTTAGCCATAACTTTTAAATGGTAAGTCATCTATTTGTGAAATTTTGATATGTTTTACAATGGATTATTGGCTTTCCATAGGCTGTAAGCACGCTTGATTCGACCTTTGGATGAATTTTTAGTGATTTATTTAGTTTCAGTTTGTTGTATAACTTGTATTCCTCATATGCGGTTGTATTTTGAGGTATACTTGAATACATACATACTTTGCTTATACTTTTTATACAAGTATATATACTTGTATTTATACAAGTATTCTATAAGTATTCTACAAGTATTATACATAATATTTGTACAAGTATTTGTACAAGTATTATACCAAGGATTTATACAAGTATTTGTACAAATGTTATATCAAGGATTTATACAAGTGTTTATACAAGTATTTGTATAAGTATTATTCAAGTATTTATACTTTATATTTATACAAGACTTGTACAAGTATAATACAAGTATAACTTGAAAGCTTGAAGAAATATTGTGCAAGTATAGAACATACTTGTACGGCTTCCTCTCATGTTCCCTGCTAGTTCTAGTAGCAGCTAGGAACCCGGCGTTTTCTCAAGGCGAATTCTCTCTACCCGACAACGGGTGTATAAGTCTCATTGAAATCAATACCAGCAACTTGTAAGTATCCTTTGGCAACTAATCTTGCTTTATGTCTCATGACCGTTGTCGTGGTAGAGAGAATTTGCCTCAAGAATGCGTTGGACTTCTGGCTGCTACTAATTACTCAAGCAAGATCTAAGTATAATAAAACCTCCCAAATTTATATAAAAGATTTCTTCATAGGGCTATTACACCCAATACATGAGTCTTATTTCATCAAACCACTCAAAACATAAGAAATAATTTAAAACCCTCATTCCCCCGTAGGTAGGGAATTTTTTTCAAACTTCAATAATCCAAAACTTTTATTCCAAATATCTAAAACCATTCCAAATTTACATGAAGTACTGATATATTCTTAACAACTACCACTACAAATTTCAACTGTTGATTCATTACTGATCTTTAGATATTGCCAAAATCCTAGCAATAGCTTCAATTTCTTATTTACAAACACTTGTGTACTAAATTCTTCATATCTCACAATCTAAAAGTTAAAATGCTATAAAAATTTGATATATAGCTTCTTAGCATAATAATACACCTTCTTGGAAAGTTTGAGATAAAAATTCATCCAATAACTTAAGATATGGCAAATTCCATCCCTATCAACAAAATGGCCTACTTACTAGCTTGGAATTCGATTTGCTGTGTTTGATTCCTAATATCTCCTTCTTTAGAATTCCAAATGTAGTAATTCTTTTTTATCAAGTGTAGAACTTGAAATCACCTCTCTAGCCGCACCTTTTGATCTTCAAAAGCTCTTATACATCTCCTTCAATCTTCAAAAGAAAGACAGTAGGTACAATTTGTACACCCTAACTTCAAGCGCCTACTCCTCCCTCATTAAAACCCCAAATCCCTCAATTTTTATACCAAAATTGTAGCCAAAAAAACAAGCTTTTTAATCCTAGTCTCTAATTTTCTAATGGCCTCCTTGAAGTCACCGAAACCCTTGTTATGGTTGCAGGCAGCCTCCTCAAAGGCCATTGGGCATGGTATTCAACTAATAGGGATGAAATTCCCCATTCCTTGCCTTCATCCGACCATGCCTTGATTTCATCTCTCCCAATTAGCCTCCTACTAGCTTAAATTTTTATCCTTAGGCTCTCACCTTCTCTCAAGGCTTCATACTAAACATTTAGATCTATGTAATTTGAATCCCATAACCAAACGAAGTAAAAATCTAAAATAAATTTTCTTACACCAACCTCCTTTAATTTACTTTACTAAACATTCTAATACATATCTAAACCTATAAACATATTATGCATTTTGAGTGGATTTTACATACTGTAAGCAATTACAGTACGATACCGTATTGAAGAAAGTAAAGCTTGAAGTCACAACTCTTAGCATCTGCAAGGTTGTATACAAATAGAAGTGTGGAGTAAGATAACTCTCACTTCCAACTTCCTTTTCTTATAGGTTGCTGCCCTAATACACAACTTCCATCCATTCTCTCTTACATTCATCCAACCTATTATTAAGACCATGTTATATTCCATCTTTGTTGACAACCTTGTTATTATTATTGTCTTTTAGCAATTCATGAAATTACTCCCACTCCAAGAAAGAGCATATGACCTTCTATTATTTGCATCTCAAACAACGTATTACTTATCTTTATAAACAAATGCATGTAAATGTCTTCTACTAACTTTTCATTCAAAAAAGCCATTTTCATCTCCATTTGATTCATCTCTGAGTCTTTGAATCAATTGAAGCTCGATTTGATGGAAGTTGAATCATTTTCCTTATTCCATTATTCAAGATAGATTTTTATTCTTTTTTCATGGCTTCTCCCACTTAATAGCATTTGTGGACTTCATTGCATCACATAATATCAATGAATCAGAAACAAGTGCAATATTAGCATGTTCTTCACTTTTTTGAAGAAAGATATGATTCTTCCACCATTCACCAAGTGGTTTTTTTTTCTCTTAAAGTATATCTTCTTTCATTTGAAGATGAACATTCACCTTTTTTCATAACTTTCTTCTCTCTTATAACTTGTCTTTTCTCATTCAAAAGTATATATTCTTCATTATCATCATCATTATCATAATCTTTTATATCTTCATTTTCTTCTATTTTATTTTTACCAAATATTCATCTTATCAATCTTATGTGGCTTTTCATGTTCACTCATACCTCCACTATCTTTATTTTCTTCATTACTTATTCTAACAATTGTAAAAGCTTTTATCTTATCCATCTCTTTAAGCTTTTTTCTTTGGTACACAACTCCACTCTCTTTATTGTCTTTAGTTTCTTCTTTCTTTGTTTAATTTAAAGATGTGTCTACAAACATACCATTAGTTCCACTTGGACACATCTCTAAGTGCTTAAAAGCACTTTTATACTCCAAAAATTCAACATCACAAATTTTCATGATCTTATTGCTATCTAAGCGCATTAGTATTGAAGAAATACAAGAGGCAAAACATAAGTAAGTAGAGATTACCAAGGTTGCATACAAGAGAATTATGGAATGAGATAACTGTCACTTCCAATATCCATTACTTATAGGAAGTGGTTGCTGCCGCAAAGGACTTCTTCCACCTTTGACTTTTATATATATGCTCCTAGGATCTTTTAGCATCTCTTATGCCACGAGGATATCTAATGATCCTAGGATCCTTTTGGCATCTCTCGTACCTCGAGGATATCTCACATTCCATGAGGGTATCCTATGCCATATACTAATTACTCTTACCTAGTCTTTATGATATTCCCTAGTACATACTTTATCCTCTTGATTTTGACTCTTCTCCTTTGACCGTATCCTATATCCATAGGATACCCTTTCTATATATTAAGAATCAACCTTTGACCATTAGTAACTTATCTAAGATAATATCTTTTATTTAAAAAATTATTCTACTTTTATTATTATTTGTTTATCACAACACTCCCACTTTGCTAATTGTCAAAGGCTTTCAAACCTAATTCTTTTGTTAACATATCATGTCTATCCTTCACTAATGTCTTTGTCAACAAATCAGCAAGCATGTCTTCTGTAGCACAATACTTCATGTCTATTATTTCCATTTCAATCTTCTCTCTTATGAAGTGATGTTGAATATCAATGTGCTTGGTTCTTGAATGATGCTTTGGATTCTTTACAAAAGCAAGGCATCCTTGATTGTCACACTTCATTGGAGTTGCTTCCAATTGTACAAGTTCAATATCTTCCAAAACTTATCTTAATCAAATTGCTTCCATTGCTCCATGGCTTGCTGCCATGTATTCCGCCTCCATTGTGGACCTTGCAATTGTTGATTGTCTCCTATAAATCTATGAAATTGCTCCCATTCTATTGAAGAATACATATTTTATTGCTGACCTTCTATTATTTGTATCTCCTATCTAATCCGCATCACAATAACCATACGAAGTAGTGTTATCACCTCTAAGGCACAATTTGAAGTCTAATATACCTTTCAAGTACCTCATGATCTTCTTGATAGTTGTCCAATGGATTGCTCTAGCTTTTGACATGTGTTGACTTATAACACTTATCGCATATGCAAGATCCACCCTTGTGCCAACCATTGTATACATGAGTGAATCAATTACTATTTTATATGGAACACCTTCTATTTGGCCTTCAACTTGAGCAAAGTCCCCATCTGTGAGCTTCATCAACTTCAAATTTGCCTCCAAAGGTGTTCCAATGGGCTTGCAATCCTCCATATTAAATCATTTCAATACCTCTTCAATATACTTCTTTTGGCTCATTGTGATGGTCTTCTTAGCATAATCTTTTAGAAATTCTACTCATACAAGATGTTGCTTGCCTTCTTCAACAAATCCTTGAGGTTGATCCATGTAGATGTCTTCTTCTAGTTGTCTATTCAAAAAAGTCTTCTTTACATCCATTTGATGCATTTCCAACTCCATTGCTGCCCCAATAATCACAATAGTTCTTATAGTGGTGAATTTGGCCACGAGAGCATATGTCTCATTGAAATCAATACCAGCAACTTCTGTATGTCTTTTAGCAACTAATCTTGCTTTAAATCTCACAACATTGTCCATTGCATCCCTCTTGGTTCTAAACATCTATTTACAATCAATTGAAAACCGATTTGGTGGAAGTTGAATCAACTCCCATGTTGCATTGTCTATGAGAGATTTGTATTCTTTTTCTATGGCCTTTTTCTACTTCATAGCATCCGTGGACTTCATAGCATCCGTGGACTTCATTGCATCACATAAATTCAATGGATCAGCAAGGATTGCAACATTGGCATGTTCTTCACTTACTTGAGGAAAGATGTGGTTCTTTTACCTTTCACCAAGTGATCTTTTTTTTTCTCATAGGATATTTCCTTTCATTTGAAGAAGATTCACTTCTATGCACTTTTTCAACTTTCTTTTCTCTTAAACCTTGTCTCTTCTCATTGAAAGGTTGATATTCTTTATCATTATCATCTTCAACATCTTCATTTCTTTCATTGATGGTCTCAACTATACTAGAGACTTTCTTCTCCATCTTCTTTGGCTTTTCACCTTCGTCACCATCTTCATTGTCTTCATCTTCTTCTTCTTTTTTTGCTGAATATGAAGATGTGTCCACAAACATACCATTATTCCAACTTGGACACATCTCCAAGTGCTCACAAGCACTCTTATGCTCTAAAAATTCAACATCACCAGCAAGAACGGAAGCTAAAAAAGAAGCATTGACAAAGTTGGATTAAACCATGGCTACATGCTTGTCACCACATCCGAGCATATCAAGAACATGAAAGATCTTTAATATTTCAGAACATATATACAATTAAAGAAATTGCCAAAAGCACTCACGAGTAACTCTGCGATCAGCCTAGTGTATCTCTTGAGCCCATTAACGAAAAGAAAACAGAGCATAGAAGAATTGGATATTCCATTGGATACTTTTTCAATAGTGGATACAGTCGATTCTAGCAAGGCTAGTTCTTCAGTAGGGAATGTATTACTTGTCAGTAAGGGCCAATATAGTGTATTCCAAAATCCGTCATTTTTATTTCAACTTCAATCGATTAAATTATTTGTAAATAATAATAGCAAATTATAGAGGCCTAAAAGTCCAGAAAAGACAATTGAGGGAGGCAACATTTATTTTAACAAAGAAGTGAGTAGAACATTGTCACCTTCAATGGCGGGGGGGGGGGAGGGGGGGGGGAAGAAGGGGGGTCCAATAGTACCAATTGTGGTACAAATGGGTGCAGTGGGTGATCGCACAACTAGCATAGCCCCTTACCTACCTTTACGGGTGTGCCAAGAGCCGACCTAAATCAACACTTGTCTCAATTCTTGATCGCATATGTACCCAACAATGGTACAACTGAAGATATTTGATTAAGATGGCTGCCAGCAACCTTGAAAGATATGGCGTTGTCATATTGTGGTTTAGCTATTATGTGAAAAAATTGTACATGTATATTTAATATACAATTTACTACTTAGCTAAATGAAAGTCATATCGATAGATTTTATTGATTGTAGGATGTGATTAGGTTGCTAATTTAGAAATGATCTATTAAAAGGATTATTATTGAGGTTTATATAATCTTATTTTCTTTTTAGTAGTAACTTTTGAAGTTAATTTTATATTGATAGTAAGTTGTATATATCTTAAGTCACCTATGTTAGACATTGGTGATCCTTAAGATCTTATTTACTTCTTTTATTTGGTGCTTAAAGCACCAAGTATGTAAATCTTATAAGAAGAAGGATTAGAAAAGGGTTTTTAGTATAAAAAGGGAAGTTTGGCCATCCATGTGGATGAATAGAGGTGGATGATAGAAATCCCTATTCTAATTGGCCAAAAATCATGTCCAATGGGATTCAAGGAGGCTGCCCGAGGGTTTATTAGGAGTTAGGGTTTGCTTTTCGAGGGGAGTCGAACATCAAAGGCTAGGATCATAAGGTTTAGGTTTTTGGATCTGGTTTAGGTGCAAATTTCGTGTCATTTTCACTTTTTATGAAGAAGTTATAGGCGCCCAAAGTTAAGGTATTGATTTTGCACCTACTATCACTCTTTTGAGTATAACTCGCGCATACAGCAAGAAATCGAGAATCGGCGATTAGGGTTAGAGAAAGCACTTTCATGGCTACACTTTGCATATATGGTTTGATAAAATCTAAGCTAAGGTGAAGAAGATATTGGGAGTTGAAGTCAGTGCTTACAAACTTAAGGGCAGTAAGTGACCCGCTTACATAGTGGTTACATTTTGAGCTATATCTTAGGCAGTTTCATAGATTTTTGGCTCAAAATTTTTAGGAGTATATATGTTTATGTTACAAAACTATGTGCAAAAAATTTTTGGCATTAGAATTTTGGATTTGTGAGATATAAGGAAAATAGTACTCAGATGTCTCTGAGCTAGGGTTTTAAGCACCTGCTAGGGATTTTGAGATATCGGACGATTGAAAATGAACTAACAATCGATTCTTTCTTGTCATGAAATTTAAGAGGATTATCTATATTTTGAATCAAATTTTATAGTAATTGAATGGTTAAATCAAGAGTTATTGGACTCTAAAGTTTAATAAGAAATAAGTCCTTGTGGGTGAATAAAGTTTTGAAGGGTTTTTGTGGAAATTTGAACCCTTTTTGGTGAATCCAACGTGAAACATCTGAGGTGGGGAGTTTTGAAGAATTATTTTGGCCTCTATTATTGTAAGGGAGTAAGGATATTGTAGTCGAAATTGCAGTGGAGCATCACCAATGCAGCTTGATTTTACTACAGCTCAAATGTTTCAAGCATTTGCTCTTTATATGCAGCAAAAACAAGAAGTGGAGTGTAAGGAGGCTATGGCTACCAAAGCCTTACAATCTGCTGTTTGCATATTGGATCAATTTGATGAAAAAGATATTTTCAAGTATTTGAAGTATTATACATGGGAGATGGAGCTTAATAAAGTATCGAAGAAGGAGATGATCCTAACATTTGAGCTAGCAGCTGTATCTGAATTCCGTGAGCACATTAAGGGGATTATTCAAACTCATGGAGCAAAATGGGAAGATTTTACCCTTTAGCTAAGAGAAGAGTATTCTTTGGAGGATGCTGAAAGGGTGACAAAAAAATCACTAATGGAATGGATTAATAATTCCAAGAAAGAACTAATAGCAATAGAGTTATTTCAAGAATTTGAAAGGCAATTTTTTTAACTATCTTGGATGAAAAAGCTTATACTTGAAAATGACAAGGTAGAGCTATTTCTCCAATCGGCCGATAGTGAGCTACAGAGGGAGTTGGAGTTATTATTGGAGGATAATATAGAAGATAATGGACTTACTATTGACTGGAAGAAAGTCTTTGAAGCAGTGGGTATACTTGCTAAAAGAGAGTACCGAAGAGATAAAATAGTGGTAAGATAAGAAACTAGGCCTCTTCCAATTATAATATCTCGTAGACAAGTATCAGAACATACTATATCAGTAAGTACTATTCCAATTCCTATATCCACAATTGTACCACAAAAAGATGCAATTGAGGTGTTAGTGAAAGGAATGAAAGACTTACAAATCAAATTGGCAAAGCTAGAGGAAAAGAGAGGAATATCTGAGATCAAACCTACATCAAAGCAAGGATATATACAGCAATGTATTTGGTGCAATAGTATGGAGCATCTTTGTAAGGAATGTGGAGATTTTGCTGATATTTTACAAGAAAGAGTAATTATATGGAAAGATGGAAAGATTGCACTGCGTGACATAGGTGAGTTCCTCAAAACCAACTTTGGAAAAGGAAGGATGAAAAGGATTTTAGAGGATTATTTATCTCAACATACTATGGCATCAAAAAAAGCTACGACTTATAGTATCGAGGTTATAAGGGAGAAGGAGGATGTTTTTGACAAACATTTAGACACGGGGAATTTATGGAATCATGCTATCACTAGTATGAATAAGGAAAAAATATCAAGGCAAGAGTTAGTCAATGCAGCCACAATAATTAGGAATGCAATAGGATGGGATGACCCTATTGATATCATGTCTGTACATGCTTATATGGCAAAATTCCACCATGAAGCTTTGATGGATGTGAAAAGGGAAAGAAACATAACAGAAGAAAATCTCCAGGAATCAGATAACAAAAGAAGATTTCAAAAGGATACAAAAATAATACAAAATAAGAAAGTATGTATATTACAAGGTAGTAGACCATCCAAGGTTGAGCCATCAATATCACACTCTAGAGATACATCACTACGAAAAGAAAAATGGAAAGAAGGGATGAAAGCCAGTAACAATAAAAAAAAATGGTAAGCTTGTTGCCTATAAGCTGCAATCGTATATAGAGGCAACTACAGATTTAAAAGGGGTGTTGGAAGAAAGGATGTTGAATGCCAAAATTAAATTCACTTTACGTGAAATTTTGGGCATTGTAAAAAAAGAATTTCATGATGTCATTATTGACACCATTAAACGGAAAAGACAATTGATAGGGGAGTCAGTAATGTCTAATACTTTAGATACAATATTAACAGAAGAAAAAGAGCTGGAGTTGGCTGAATGTTGTATCAATCAAAAGGATCAATTTTTTTTGGATGAAGATAAGATTGATGACAAAGGTCCTAGTCATTACTCTAAGAAGAATTGGGCTAGAGCCACTACAAAAACTTTGGTGAAGGTGGGAGACTTGACAGATTCAGTAGTTGCTCTTATTGACCATGGATCTAAAATCAATATTATGTCTAAAGATATTTATAAATGTGGGAGGTGGCCCATTGACATTGAATATAGTTGGGTGATCTGAGTAGCAAATAACACACGTGGAGATCTTTATGGCGCTTGTCCAGATATTAAAGTGAAAATTGGAGATGTATCTATTGAATAAAACTTCTTTGTTCAGAACAATACTTCTTATCCAATAATTCTTGGACAACCATATATTATTGCTGTAAGGATGGAAACTAAGATATTAGATGATGGATTTGCATGTGCTCGCATTAAAAGCCAAGATGGTAAACAAACAGTATAGTTTTTAACAATACCTGCTAATCATGAGCGCAATAGAGATTATCTACGAAGTGGCTTGTTATCAAGAATTGATGAAGAGTTTAAGGATTTTTGTAGGATATTACTATAGAGTGAGGATGTGGTGGTATGTTTGAGAAGGTACTCTTGCAAGAAAAAGAAAGTACCTTTTGTACAGGAGTTGTAGAAATTTTTAAAAGTGGATTTGTTGTACATACACAAATTAATGACCTACAAAAACAAGAGAAAAGAATTGTGAGAAAAACAAAAAAAGACCTAAAAAGAGTAGGTGTACTTGATGAAGATGACAAGATAATAGGTATATATATGAAAACAGGTTTAGAAGATATGTTGGAAGAACTTATAAAGGTTGAAGTAACAGATGAAGATCAAGTGGTGCAGATACATTCAAGAGAGCTCTACTCAATTATACAAGTTTTTCAAGGTTATGAAGTCAAGGTTGAAACTAGGTACAAAACAATAGAAAGAAAAATAAAACATATAGCTACACTATTGCCTAGTGATTCAAACTACCAAGTTCAAGTGGCTTCAAAGAAAAAGGGTTTACGAAATCTTGATCAAATTGGCCATAAGTTTACAGAAAGTACGTTCAAGGAGTTGAAAGTAGAATCCGCACATTTTCTTCTACCTACCGAAGAAATAAAATTCAAAAAAATATTGAGAAAGCATGGAAAAGCTTTTGCTTTTGAACCTTCAGAAATTGGATGTGTGGATCCAAGTATTGCAGCACCAATGGTTATATTTACAGTTCCACATACTCCATGGGATCTAAGGCCAATTTTGGTACCTAAAGCGCATCTATCCAAACTTGTAGAGCTATTAAAAGAAAAGATATAGATGAAAATCTTAGAACCATCATTTGCACCATATTCTAGTCGTTGATTTATAATACCAAAGAAAAATAGAACTCTACGGTTTATTCAAGATATACAACTAGTGAATCAAGTGACCATTAGAAATATGGGAGTGGGACCAATTGTTGGAAAATTTACTAAAGTATTTGCTGGTAGAGCCATTTATTCTATTGGAGATCTTTGTTCTGGGTATGACCAGTTTCAACTTGCGGAAGGAAGCAGGGATATCACTACTATGAGGACATATTTAGGGCTGGTGAAAATGTGTACATTACGACAAGGAGCAACAAACTCAGTTGCTCATATGATGAATGGAATGAACAAGGTGCTCCGTGATTTTATTTTAGAAAAGATTATATTTTTTTTGGATAATATTTTAATAAAAGGATATATAGAAGAAAAAAAAGAAAAAATAATGGATCAAAGGGGGTGTCGTAAATTTGTATCTAGTCATATTTTGGATTGTGATAAGATTTTATCACGGCTTGAAGAAATCTACTTGACCTTATCAGGAGCTAAGTCAACCTTTGGCAATCAAGAGGTTGTTATTGTGGGGCATTTATATGGATGGTTTGGTCGTAAACTAGACCCTACTAAAGTGGATGCTATACAACAGATGAAGGAAGTTTGTAGCTCACAAACAGAGGTACGGAGATTTTTAGGAGCTTGTATATTTTATTATATATGGATTCTACATTATGCACATATAGCAGATCCTCTCTATGGTCTGCTACAAAAAGGGAAGAGGTTTAAATGAGAGAGGATACATATAGAAGCAATGCAAAGGTTGAAGCAATCATTGTCTTTTTCACTTGTGCTACATAGTGTAAATTATGAGAATAGAAAACCAGTAATACTTACGGTTGATACTAGTCCAATAGCTATTGGTTGGTCACTGGGACATAATGATGAAGAAGGGAATTGATTTGCTATACGATTTGGAGCCAAGGTATTAAGTAAAAGACAAAGGTGCTATCCGCAAGTAAAACGAGAATTATGGGCGGTAGTGATAGCCATGAAAACTGATAGAGATTATCTAATAGGAGCATTAATGATAGTAGAAACAGATTGTTTGCCACTATTGGGAATGATCACCAATTGTAATACCCCTAATATTGCTATACTGAGGTGGATTGCATATATTAAGTCTTTAAATCTTGAATTGAAGCACATAGCAAGTAAAAATAATCTAGTGGCAGATATGCTATCTCGGGCTAGGTATGAATAAGAAGAAGATTTAATTGATGATACCAAAGATGTAGGTATTATCTTCTATTCTTAAACATAAGAAGGAGAGAAGGAATATCCAAAACTATTCATGGAAGAACTATATGAAAGAGAATGGTTAGATATTGGATACTATTTGAGCATGCTATCAAGGCAACCAGAATGGAATGATATTTATTTCAAACAAATTAGGCGGAAAGCCTACAACTATCTTTTATAAGATGGATACTTATGAAAGTGATGTAAAAGGGACAGTGGTATACCACAAAGAGTAATTTGCAAGAAAAAAATGTAAGAGCAATTGATTCAAGAATTCCATGATAGCTTGTGGATTGGTCATAGAGGTACTTATGCTACCTTTAACAAGCTTAAAAAAAAATATTGGTGGCGTAATATGTATAGAGATATAGTAAAGTTTGTGGAATCATGTCAAACTTGCCAAATGTATTCAGAGATTCAACATAGAGACGGGTTGCATCCTATATATCCTTCAGCAATACATTATAAATGGGTGGTGGATTTAGTTATTATGCCTATGGGATTATGGCAAATGCGATATTTGGTTTTGGCATGAGAAGATTTATCCAACTAGATGGAGGGAAGAGCTCTACGAACAAAATCTACTAAAGAAGTTTGTAGATTTTTACTAGAGGATGTGATTTGTAGATACGGAGGTATTGGGAAGATTACTGCTGATCGTGGAGAATTAGATACATATGAGGCAAGGAAATTTTTTAAAAGATGTAGGATCAAGCTTGCACTTACAACAGCGTATAATCCAGAGGGTAATGCCAAAAGTGAGCGAGGTCATCCTCTGATAGTAAAAGCCATTGTTAAAGCATGTAAAAGAAGGATAAAAGAATGGCCAAGATTATTACCATTTCCTCTATGGGCTGATCGTACTACTCACAGTTCAGTAATTGGATATATGTCCATAGAATTGATACAAGGATAAAAGCCTATTATGCCAATTGAAGAGCAAATATATACTTGGAATGTTTTACCTTGGTAAGAGAATGTGTCTAGAAAAAAACTTCTTGCACTTTGAATCTGTCAATTGGAGAGAAGACTTGAAGATATAGAAAAAATAGTTGTTAAACTAAGAGAGGCATAAATCAAAAATAAAGATAGATTTGACAAGCAACATCGGTTAAGGCCAAAAGAAATTCAAGAAGGTGATTGGATTTTGGTATATGATAGTAGCTTTGATAACCAACATAGTACTCTTAGAAAATTTTCTAAACGCTGATTTGGACCTTATGTGGTTGTAAATATTTTAAATAATGCCACATATGTATTAAAAGAGCTAGATGGAACACACCTTAAAGTTCCAATTGCAAGAAAATGCATAAAATTCTTCAAACAACGAGGTCAAGACATAAATTTATAAAGATATGGGAGAAGAAATTGACTTCTTTATAGATGAAGAAGAAGAACAAGATTTTGAAGAAGATATTGCAGGAGCAATAGTATGATGCCGACCACAACTTCAACTCTTGTTGGTGCATATCGGAGGATGCATAGGTTTAGAAGGGGTGGATGTTGTGTTGTGGTTTGGTTACTATGTGAAAAAATTGTATATGTATATTTAATGTACAATTTATTACTTAGCTAAATAAAAGTCATATCAATGGATTTTATTGGTTATAAGATGTGATTAGGTTGTTAATTTAGAAATGATCTATTAAAAGGATTATTATTAAGATTTATACAATCTTTTTTTTTTTTAGTAGTGACTTTTGAAGTTAATTTTATATTGATAGTAACTTGTATATATCTTAAGTCACCTATGTTAGACATTGGTGATCCTTAAGATCTTATTTACTTCTTTTATTTGGTGCTTAAAGTACCAAGTATATAAATCTTATAAGAAGAAGGGTTAGAAAAGGGTTTTTAGTGTAAAAAGGATAGTTTGGCCATCCATGTAGATGAATAGAGGTGGATGATAGAAATCTCTATTCTAATTGGCCAAAAATCATGTCCAATGGGCTTCCATGTCCATATATGGCTTGATAAAATCCAAGCTAAGGTGAAGGAGATATTGGGAGTTGAAGTCAGTGCTTACAAACTTAAAGGCAGTAAGTGACCCGCTTACATAGTGGTTCCATTTTGAGCTATATCTTAGGCAATTTCATAGATTTTTGGCTCAAAATTTTCAGGAGTATATATGTTTATGTTACAAGACTATGTGCAGAAATTTTGTGGTATTAAGATTTTGGATTTGTGAGATATAAGGAAAATAGTGCTCAGATGTCTCTGAGCTAGGGTTTTAAGCACCTGCTAGGGGTTTTGAGATATCAAATGATTGAAAATTGATCTAACAATCGATTCTTTCTTGTCGTAAAACTTAAGATAATTATCTACACTTTGAATTAAATTTTATAATAATTGAGTAGTTAGATCAAGAGTTATTGGACTCTAAAGTTCAATAAGAAATAAGTCCTTATGGGTGAATAAGGTTTTGAAGGGTTTTTGTGGAAATTTGAATCCTTTTTGTACAAACTTACTTGAATATAAGAGGGTTTATATATATAACTTTTCTTTTGTGAGATTTTTGTATTATTTGTCTTTTTTATTGAGGACAAACCACCTGTTGGATTTTTTCCATCAAGTTTCAAATAAAGTCTCCACAGCCAGGTATCCAGTGTATTCCCAGATAGAAGGCCATGTCATACAACAGCATTTGAATGGTATAATTGCCAACCTGTGGGTCAATTTTTTAATTGGGAAGCATTGAAAAATACGTTTTTGAATCATTTTTTATCAATAGGATTTGAAGAACGTCTTAGAGAAAGATTAATGAATAGCAAAATGGTATCGGAAGAAGCGGTGTAGTCATATTATGGCCGAGTAGCAAATATCCTTTGTAAATGGCCAAATAACCAAACGTCAGACTCGTTTGTTATGTCTATATTGGTTAATGGACTATATCCACTAAAATTGAAGATGTTTGTAAAGAAGGTCCAACCTACGACTATGGTTGCTTCACTTGACCAAGCTAAAGTATAGAAAGAATGTCATTATAACCAATTCTTAACCACAGAAACCACAATGATTCTATCTCAAGAAGGGTATCAAATATCAACCTGGAATGAAACAGTGGACAGTTACCTAAAGATAATTAATTACAACTTAAATCTTAGTGTTAATTCACAATAGATAGTGAATGTTGTTCCATTGTACGCTATACCACCAATAATTGCAGTTCCGTATTCTCCATATTCCTCATATCAAAAATCAATATCTATAAAAGTGTTATTGTAGAATGGGTAGGAATTTTAGAATTTACAATACATAGTTTGTAAGATTAAGAATAAGAAGGAAGCCGATGAATGGCTAGTTTAGAAGGCAGAATAGATGAGGAAGTTAAAAAAAGTAGTTATCATCGATTGTGAAGCAGTTAACATAGACAGGGCAAGTATAAATTGATTCGGTACAAGGGGATCGGGGCCAAACTATGATAGTCCTGAGCTGATGTAAGCTTAGTGCTACCTCTTTTTTTTTTTTTTTGTTAGATTGTAGCGGAGGATCCGGATTCTATTCCAAAAGATTATACCATGTCAATGATGAAGTACAATAATAAAACAGTCAATTTATATATATGTGGATGAGTAAGAAATTATGATTGTTTGTTACGTGAAATTCTTTGCGATGAATTGGAGGTTGAAGACCAGCTATGTCAATGAGGATCGATTGTGGATACGAGTATCATGCCGTATTGATTGTGAGAGTTGAGTAGTGGAGAATATTGGAGTAACAATTGGTTTCAAAAGACGTTGTAGGTGAGGAATTATTTCCAGTGACTGGAGAAGCGAGTGTATGCAGTCTGTGGAAATGGTGTAACATTGCCAATTGTCGTTATGAATTCGGAAGAAGACAAAAGATTACAATAAGAGTATCGGTGGAGGATTGTGTTACGAAGTATCTTTAGTTGCGGAATAGCAGAACTAGTAGAGTGGACGGTAGTATTTTAGAGAATAACGAGTACATGTGCATTGGACTCTAATGTTCAGTAGATAGTTACTTATGTTATCCTAACAGTTTAACTCAATGCAGATAATCTCTCCCTATGTTTAAATCCCCCTTTACAGATTTACTCTGGGCAATATTGGTAGAATAAGTGAGACAAACGAGAACAATATTTTGGCGCCATTGCCAGGGATTGACAATAGTATTCAGTGTTAGGAATTAATTGCCAAATGAGTAGTTAAATTAGTGATGGAAAGCAATGTCAATAATAGATGATGAAAGATTATGGTTAATAAGAATGAAAACATTGCTCTGAAAAAAAATACGTCAGTCAAAAGGAAGACAAGAGAGAGCACAAGTAAGAAATTTGTTGCGGGACGAATAAGAACGAAAACTAAAGAAGAAGCGTCGACAGAGTTGGATTAAACCATGGTTGCATGCCTGTCGGCACATCCGAATATACCAAGAACCTGAAAGATTTTTAATATTTCAGACATATATACCGTTAAAGAAATTGCCAAAAGAACTCGCGGATAACTCCGTGAATAGCCTAGTGTATCTCTTGAGCCTATTAACAAAAAGAGAACGAAGCACAGAAGAATTGGGTACTCCATTGGGTACTTTTCTAATAGTGGATACAGCCAATTCTAACAAGGCTAGTTCTTCAGTAGGGAATGTATTGCTTGCCAGTAAGGGCCAATACAATGTTGTCGGAGTAGAGAGAATTTGCCTCAAGAAAGCGCTGGGCTTCTGGCTGCCACTAATTACTCAAGCAAGATTCAAGTATAATAAAACCCCCAAGTTTATATAAAAGAGATCTTCATAGGGCTATTACATCCAATACATAAGCCTAATTTCCTCAAACCATTCAAAACATAACAAAATACTCTAAACCCTCATTTCCGCGTAGGAAGGGAATTTTTTCTAAACTTCAATAATCCATAACTTTAATCCAATTGTCCAAATCTACTCCAAACTTACATGAAATACAAATGTATTCTTCACAACTACCACTACAAATTTCAACTGTCGATTTATTATCAATCTTTAGATATCGCCAAAACCCTAGCAGTAGCTTTAAACCCTTGTTTACAAACACTCGTGTACTAAATTCTTTATATCTCTCAATCGAAAAGTCCAAATGCTATGAAACTTTGATGTATAGCTTCTTAGCATAATAATACACCTTCTTGGAAATTTTGAGACTAGAATTCGTCCAAAAACTTAAGATATGACAAACCCCATCACGATCAACAAAACGGTCTACTTACTGCCTTGGAATTCAATCTGCTGTCTTTGACTCCCAATAACTCCTTCTTCAAAACTCCAAATGTAGTAATTCTTCCACATCAGGTGTAGAACTTGAAATCTCCTCTCTAGCCGCATCTCTCGATCTCCAAAAGCTCTCATACAACTCCTCCAATCCTCAAAAGAGTGACAGTATGTCTCATATTGACACCTTATCTTCAAATGGCTATTACTTCTTTACCCTAACTCCAAATCCTCTAATTTTTGTACACAAATTGTACCCAAAATCCTAAAATTTACAACCCTAGTCTCTGTTTTTCTAATGGCCTCCTTGAAGTCGCCGAAACCCTTGTTAAGGTCGTGGGTAGCCTCCTCAAAGCCCATTGGGCATGGTATTCGACCAATAGGGATGAAGTTTTCCATTCCTTGCCTTCATCCGACCATGCCTTCATTTCATCCCTCCCAATTAGCCTCCTACTAGCTTATATTTTCATCCTTAGGCTCCCACCTTCTCTCAAGGCTTCATACTAATCATTTAGGTCTTATAATTTTTAAATACTATAATCAAAACAAGTAAAAATAAAATAAATTTTCTTATATCAATCCCTTTAATTTATTTTGCGGTTCAATTGCGGTGGATGATCGCACAACTAGTGTAGCCCCATTACCTACCTTTAAGGATCTGCCAGGAGCCGACCCAGATCAACACTTGTCTCAATTCCTGATCGCATGTATAGCCAACAATGGTAGAATTGAAGATATTTGATTAAGATGGCTGCTAGCGACCTTGAAAGACACGACATTTGAATGGTATAATCGCCAACTCGTGGAACAATTTCCTAATTGAGAGGCATTGAAAAATACATTTTTGACTCATTTTCAACCAATAGGATTTGAAGAACGTCTTAGAGAAAGATTAATGAATAGTAAAATGGTACCAGGAGAAGCGATGCAGTCATATTATAGCCGAGTAGCAGATATCCTTTGAAAATGGCCAAATAACCAAATGCCGGACTCGTTTGTTATGTCTATATTGGTTAATGGACTATATCCACTAGAATTGAAGATGTTTGTAAAGGAGGCCCAACCTACGACTGTGGCTGCCTCACTTGACCGAGCTAAGGTATGGAAAGAATGTCATTATGATCAATTCTTAATCACAGGAGCCACAATGATTCCATCTCAAGGAAGATATCAAATACCAACCTGGAATAAAACAGTGAATAGTTACCCAAGGATAATTGACTACGGTGCAAATCTTAATGTCAATCCGTAAGGGATAGTGAATGTTGTTCCATTATAGGCTGTACCACCAATAATTACAGTTCCATATTTTTCATATTCCCCATATTCTCCATATCAAAAACCAATACCTATAAAAGAGTTATTTAATGAACTAGTATCAAAGGATTCAAATGAAACTTTATTGTTAACTTTGACAAAGAAGATGGACGAGTTGGCTGTTAATCTGACAAAGGATAAGGAAAAGAGGCATAAATCGACTAATATGTGCCCCAATATTTGCTGTAGTAATTGTAAGGGGCAAAGCCATTTAGTAAGGGAGTGCCCTTCACCACCTCAAATGACTGTGCAATGTACATTTTGTGGAGGTAAGCATGTAACTATCAATTGCTAGAATTTAAGAAGGCAACAACAATTAGGAAATCAGACCATGATTCAACTGACTTTGTGGAATATTAATCAAGTTCAGATAGAAAATAGGTTTGGTTGGAATGGGAATCGTCCTATTAAACAAAATAAAAATTTCTATAATTTTCAAAATTCTGAGTATAATTAAAAAGGTGACTCCAATTATCAAGGTTTTGTACAAAATCAGCAAGGACAACCCCAATATCCACCTATTCAGAATCCAATTTCAGATCCTACAATATCAACTGGTCGGCCGGGATCCTTTACCCATCAAACTTGGAATAAGCCTAGCCAATATATACTAGTCGAGACACCCCATATTCCAGATGGAGGAGGAAGAAGATCACTTCGATGCTATCAATGCAGGCAGCTAGGACACTATGCTAGTGAATGTCCCAATCCTAGAATTAATGATGATTATGCTTCACTATGTGGAAATTGTAAGCAATCTAGACATATTTACCACCAGTGCAATGCTCCGTTTAATGTTAATAACCGAGATCAACGTATCCAGTTGCAAAGTAAGATGGCGAGTAATAATCGAGTTTCTTAAGATTCTCTGATAATTCGGATGGAATGCATCCATGAAGTACTTACTCAGGACCAACAAAAGGGAAAAGATCTAATTCAACAATTGGAAGTAGCAGTTGCAGACCAATGTAAACCATTGAATGGTACTCCAAATCTAACACTAGTATCGAAGGTATTACCAATAAATGGATCCAATTTGTTTGTGCAACTTGAGGATGTTTTTAGTCCCAAGATATTGGTGCAACCAAAACCAGTACCAATATCTTCAAAGTTTCAAGAGCCATCTTATCCATTAAAAGATCCTCTCATGGAAAAGATTTATGACAAAGTTCATTCAGCAGTTTTAGTTCCAAATTCCATAAGAAAGTTATCTCAAGGGGTCAAATTAAATTCCATGAAAAAGAAGAGGGCCTTGGGAATCATTGCCAATATGAAACTATATGATATTATGAAAGATTTGGTTGAAATTAAACCTTCTATTACAATGAAGCAATTGTTAGCAGTTGCACTAGAATGTCGTTCTACATTAAATTTTGGTTAATACAATGTAGAGCTCGTAATAAAAAAATTCATGAGGTTAGTTTGAATCCCAATCCGGGAGCACCAACTATCAATGTATCAATTGATGGTATTCTCATTCTTAGAGTTCAAGTGGATGGTGGCTCTAGTGTGAACTTAATGAACGCCGATACAATGGAAGAGTTGGATTTAAAATAATTAGTATCCACGATATTAGTACTAAGAATGGCAGATCATAGTAGGATTAAACCAATGGATATCTTACGCAGTATTAATATTGTAATCGCGGGAATTACGTATGAAATTGATTATATTGTTTTCCGATCATAAAGTTCTACTTTATCATATTCAATATTATTGGATCGGCCATGGCTATATGAAGCCAAAGCTAGGAATGATTGGGGCCGTGGAACGTTAACTATTGGGGAGGATAATGATAAGATTATTTTACAGATGTACCCAGTTCAATATCATAGGGAGTCTCAAATTATGGGCACAGAAGCAACATCTGAAGATGAGGCCTAATTTGAGGCAGAGTATGACGAAGTTAATAATGTGATGCAAGTTGATAAGGACCGCGTTTACATGCGGAAACAAGGCGTGTTACACCGGTATGGAGGGCTTAGAGAATATTTTTTGTATAATGAGAGTGCAGAGAATTCTGACGATGTCATCGCGAACTGGATGAATAATCGTGCGATAAATGAAGTCAATACATTAGAACCAGAATTGAGTACATCCAATTTGCCGGACCATATGATAGATTCAGAGCAGAAGGAGCAAATCAATTTGGAGATTAAAGAGGAACCTATGTGCCAATCCATTAACTTGGGTTCCAATGAAACATCCCAGATTATCAAAGTATACACCGATATTACGGATACAGAATTGAGCAATTGAAGAGAATTCTTTCTAAATCATAAATCTACTTTTGTTTAGTCGTATGCAAATTTAAAAGATATTCCTGCCAAAGTTTGTGAGCATCGAATAACCTTAAAAGAAGATGCTACACTAATTCGTCAAAGACAACACCGTCTCAATCCAAAATATTCTCTCATGGTCAAGGAGGAAGTAGATAAACATTTAAACGTGGGCTTCATATATCCAGTCCCATATAGTGAATGGGTTTCACTGATTATAATGGTGCCAAAGAAAAATAGAAAAATCTGAATCTGTCAAGATTTTTATAAATTAAACGCAGCTATTAAGAAGGATTATTTTCCTTTACCTTTTACGGATAGTATACTAGACGTAGTAGCTGGGCATGAATGTTATTCTTTTTTGGACGGATTCTTGAGTTATAATCAAATAAAAATTGCAGAAGAGGACTAGTTGAAGACTATTTTTATTACAGATTGGAGCATATTTGCTTATAAAGTGATGCCATTTGGGTTATGTAACGCCCCGGCCACATTTCAAAGGGTAATCACACAAGCTTTTCAGGACTATTTATAATTGTCGATAGAGATATTTTTAGATGATTTTTGTACATTCAATAGAACAACGAATCATTTGGAACGTCTTGATAACTGTTTGGACCAATGTGATAAATATGGGATATCTTTGAATTACTCATATATTAGCTTTACCAAAGCCAAAAACAGTGTCTGGTGTTCGGGGTTTCATAGGGCATGTCAGCTATCATAGGCAATTCATTCATTTATTTACAGAAATATGTCAATCATTAACGAATCTCTTAAAAAATTGCCACCGGATGGATCTAGTCCAATTTGGACTGAAAAATGTATAGTTGCATTTGAGGAGTTAAAACAAAAAATGGTATCAGCACCAGTACTTATTGCACCTTGTTGGACAAAATCCTTTCATGTTTATGTTGGTACCTCAATTGTTGTTATTGGATCCGTGTTAAGCCAAAAAGATGAAAAAGATTTGGATCATCCCATCTATTATGCTAGTCGACAATTTGTTGCTGTAGAATGAAATTACACTATGACTAAATGGGAAGCCTTGGGCATGATCTATTCTGTCTAAAAATTTTGGCATTATTTGCTTGGTTACCCATTTTTGTTTCATGTCAATCATGATGCTCTTAAATATATGATTAATAAACCTCAATTGAGTGGACGCATTGCTCGATGGGTGTTACTCCTTCAAGAATTTAATTTCACCATTAATATTCGACCTGGAAAGAAACATACCAATGTAGATCATTTATCTTGATTGTCCAATATATTCGATAACAAACCTATCAATGATGCACTTCCTGATACAGAATTATTTGCCGTCGATGTGATCACCCCAGAATATAATGAATTGATCCAGTATCTGACATTTCAGACATTTCCACCTACATATAGTGAGAAATTTAAGAAACGCTTGATTTTGAAAAGTGCTCTGTATACGATGATTGGAGACACCTTGTATAAGCAAGGAAGAGATGGAATTCTACCCCGCTGTATTTTTCAAAGTGAAGTACATACTAAATTGGAAGGATATCATTTGGATAGTTGTGGAGGATATTTTGCCGGTGACAACACTGCCTGCAAAGCTTTAATGGCTGGATATTGGTGGCAAATAATATTCTCAGATGCACACCAATATGTCCGACGTTGTGATCCTTGTTAGTGTATTGGTAGACCTACAGGAACTTTTGCCATGCCGTTGGTACCAATTTTAGCACAAGAACCAATTGAAAAATGAGAGATTGATTTTGTAGGACCAATCGCACCAACATCGCGTAATGGATAGAAAAGATATATTTTGATAGCAACGGATTATGTGACAAAATGGACGGAGGTGATGGCAACAAAATCTGATAATGTCAATATCGTAGCCACGTTTTTATACAAGAACATTATCACTCGATTTGGGTGTCTCAAAAAATTGGTTAGTGATCGTGAAATCCATTTTATTAATTTTATAATTGCGACTTTGACAAATAAATATGAGATCAAGCATTGGAAGACAATCCCATATCATCCTCGGGCCAATGGATAGACAAAAAAGACCAACGATATTTTGTGTAAAATTTTAATGAAAATAGTGTCTGGTGTGGGAACGTTCTGGGATACAAAATTATTTGTAGCCTTGTGGGCATATCGTACTGCGTATAAAGTGACTACCAATTCTACCCCATTGCAATTGGTGTATGGGCAAGAGGCAATATTATCAATTGAATTGGAAGTTCCGAGTTTACGAATTGCATTCAATGATTATCTTGGTGACAAGGAATCCTTCCAACATTGGTTAGCACAATTGCACAAATGGAAGCTACACAGCGCCGCCATAAGAGTTATTATGATAATAAATTACGTCTTAAATCTTTTATGCCCAATGATCTAGTGCTTCTTTATAATAGTCGCTTTCACCATTTTCCGGGGAAATTTTAAGTTCGTTGGCATGGACCCTATCGAAAAATTGAAGTCTTTCCTAATGGTTCAATTCAATTGAAAGATTTTATGGGTACTCAATTTTCCACCCAAATTAACGGCAACCGTTTACATCTTTATTTTACGTAAACCCAAGACGGGTTTTTAAAATTGGAAGGAAGAGGGTGTACCTATTCATCATAGCTTATCTTTATTGAAGGTGCATGATGGTTAGAAAAGACAACTGATGGTCAGTTTTGGATCCTAATACAGCCTAGTCAGGCAAATCGAAAGTAATGCTCTGATACATTGGTTTAAGGATTGTTGCTTTAGACCCCGAGTAAAAGATTAGGAGCGAGGCACTTAGTGAGAGTTTTCGTTTGCATTCTGTTTTGAGCTTGGTTGTGCAAGTATATACTTATTGAAGTATAGAGTGTTCTACTGTCAGAAAGTAACGATAAGTCCAAGCAAGGAGTATGTAGTCAGCACTATAGAATGTCGATGGAAAGGTCAAAGAGAGCTGCGATCAAAGAGGAGAATGTCCGAAACGTGCGAAATAAGAGTAATTTGCAATTGTTGTCCCTTGTGGTGGTCACCAATATGGAGCCAATGAAGTTGGAAATCTGTTGGTCTCTACAAAGACAGAGAGATTTTAGAAATGCACAGATGTACGTGTTTTTGCAAAGATTAGATAATTTGCCTCCAATTGATGTAGAACTAGTGGCAGAGTATATAAAAAATTACGACCCAGAGGATGGTTCTAGTGTAGTAAAAGGAAGAATAATTAGAATCAATGAGAATATCTTACAGAAGATATTATATTTATCAATAGGTGAATTAGCGGTAGGAGTCAAAGTGTCGAGTGACTTTAGACCGAGAAGTTACTTCAAAGGAGACATGACGTCCTTTGAAAAGAATCAAGGTTAGAAAGTGGCAGAGGCTTTTACTCCAGAGCTTGCGGAGTAGATGCGATTCGTTCAAAAGCGGCTAGGCTTGAATCGGCATACCACGTACATATCCAAGCGCTTCTTGTTTGCTGCGATTGGAACATTTGAAGGCATGGTCTTTAATTGGCAGCCTTTGTAGCAACCCGTATCTATGCAAAAATAGGAGCCAAGCAAAAAATAGGTAAATTCGTATCTTTGCTATGCTCTAACTATGTGCACTCCATTATTGCACATATGTTAAATCAACCAGCAGGGGACAAGAGTGTACCTTCTCCAATGCCGCAACAGGGTATGCGAGCTCATTGTTTGGTCTTGTGAATAGCGATTTACCTTAAATAAATCAAGAGATCGCTGCAACAGAAGCTATCTCAGATGGATAATAACGAGCTTCAATTTAAGTAATAATTGAAGCGGGTGAATGAGCCCCAATTTTGAACATTGAATACCGAGGGAGGAACTTTGACGGGCCGCCATTTCCCAATTGCAACTTACCGTGAACCAGCTAGAAGGAAATCTAAGACAACAATTGGAATCTAGCCGGAAGGAGATAATAGAGATAGGCCACCAAATTGTGAAACAAGGGCAACTGATTAGGGCTAAGACGGAGTCCAAGTTGGCATTTGAGTGAAAAGTAGCGGAGAAAAAAAAAAATTGGGCGAATGAAAAAGATCGCATACAAAGAATCGTGAACGGTCAAAAGCAAGAATTAATAGAGAACGAAAGATGTGGGATTTCCCAAACAAAGATGCTAGCTGCAGTCAAAGAGCAACAAAAAGCAAAGTAAAATCTAACGTAAAAGCGGTAGAATTGTGGCACCACCATGCACTGGAACAAATAAGCTGCAGGCAGAAATTGGTGCCTTGAAGGATGAAGTAGAAAAATTGGAGGGCAACTTGGCCAATGCCATTTGGCCACACGTATGTGTTCCACCAATTTCGAGTACTAGTGAGCTGGAAGAGAAGATGAAGCAATAAGGGCGCCAATTAGAGGCGAAAGATGCTAGGATTCTACAATTGGAGGCTCAAGTTTGGGAATTAGGAGCATATAATGAAGATTTAATAGCGCAGTTGAAGAGTAACCATGTCGATTTATCAGAGGAGGATGAGGACGTGCCATTAGACCCAGATACAGAGGAACCTCCTACGAATCATAGTTTGTAAGATTATGAATATACAGGAAGCCAATGAATGACCAGTTTAGAATGCAAAATGGATGAGAAAGTTAAGAAAAGTAGTTATCATCAATTATGAAGCAGCTAACATAGACGGGGCAAGTATAAATTAATTCGGTATGGGAGAGTCGGGACTAGACTGTGATAGTCTTGAGCCTGGGTAAGCTTGGTGCTACCTCTCTCTCTTTTCTTTTGTTAGATTGTAGCGGAGGATCCGGATTCTATTCCGAAGGGTTATACCATGTCAATGATGAAATACAATAATAAAATTGAAAATTTATATATATGTAGATGAATAAGAAATTATGATTGTTTGTTACATGAAGTTCTTTGCGGTGAATTGGAGGTTGAAGACCGGCTAGGTCAATGAAGTTTGATTGTGGATGTGAGTGTCATGCCGTATTGACTGTGAGAGTTGAGTAGTGGAGAATATTGGAGTAATAATTGGTTTCGAGAGACGTTGTAGGTAAAAAATTATTTCCAGTGATTGGAGAAAGAAGCGAGTGTATGTAGTGTGTGGAAATGGTGTAACATTACCAATTGTCATTATGAATTTGGAAGAAGACAGAAGATTATAGTAGGAGTATTGGTGGAGGATTGTGTCACAAAGTATCTTTAGTTGCGGAATAGCAAAACCAGTAGAATGGACGGCAGTATTTTAGAGAAAAGTGTATACATGTGCACTGGATTCTAATGTTCAGTAGGTAGTTAGTTATGTGACCCTAACAGTTTAATTCAATGTCGATAGTCTTTCCTTGTGTTTGAATCCCCCTTTACAGATTTACTCTAGGCAGTATTCGTAGAGTAAGTGAGACGAAAGAGAACAACAGTTATCTAATGAACTAATATCAAAGGATGCATATGAGATTTTGTTATTAATTTTGACAAAGAAGAGGGACGAGTTGGTTGTTAATCTAACAAAGGATAAAGAAAAGAGGCATATATCGACTAATATGCGCCCCAATATTTGGTGCAGTATCTGTAAGAGATAAGGCCATTTAGTAAGGGAGTACCCTTCACCACCTCAAATGACTGTGCAATGTACATTTTGTAGAGGTAAGCATATAACCACCAATTGCTAAAATTTAAGAAGGCAACAACAGTTAGGAAATCAAACCATGATTCAACCAACTTCGTGGGATGTTAATCAAGTTCAGATAGAAAATAGGTTTGGCTGGAACAGGAATCGTCCTATTAAACAAAATAGAAATTTCTATAATTTTCAAAATTCTGAGTATAACCAAAAAGGTGACTCCAATTCTCAAGGTTTTGTGCAAAATCAAGAATGACACCCCCAATATCCACCTATTCAAAATCCAATTTCAGATCCTATAATACCAATTGGTCGGCCGAGATCCTTTATCCATCAAACCTAGAATAAGCCTAGCTAGTATATACTAATTGAGATGCCCCATATTCTAGATGGAGGAAGAAGAAGACCACTTTGATGCTATCGATACAGGTAGCTAGGACATTATGCTAGTGAATGTCCCAATCCTTGAGCCAATGATGATTATGCTCTAATATGTGGAAATTGTAAGCAATTCGGACATACATACCAGTAGTGCAATGCTCTGTTTAATATTAATAACCAAGATCAACGTATCCAGTTGCAAAGTAAGATGGAAGACAATAGTCGAGTTCCACAAGATTCTTCGGTAAATTGGGTGGAATGCATCCATGTAGTACTTACTCGAGTCCAGCAAAAAAAAAAGATCCAATTCAAAAATTAGAAGTATCAATTGCGGCGGGCCAATGTAATTCATTGAATGGTACTCCAAATCTAACACCATTATCAAAGATATTACCAACAAGGGGATCCAATTTGTTTGTGCAACTTGAGGATGTCCTTAGCCCTAAGATATTGATTCAACCAAAACCAATACCAATATCTGTGAAGTTTCGGGAGCCACTTTATCCATTAATTATCCTTTCATGGACAAGAATTACGACAAAGTCCATTTAGCACTTTTAGTTCCAAACTCCGTAAGAAAATTATCTCAAGGGATCAAATTAAAACCTATGAAAAAGAAGAGGGTGTACCTATTCATGATAGATTACCTTTATTGAAGGTGCATGATGGTTAGAAAAGACGACTGATGGTCAGTTTTGGGTCCTAATACGGACTAGTTAGGCAAATCGGAAGCGATGATCTGATTCACTAGATTAAGAATTGTTGATTCAGACCTCGAGTAAGAGGTTAGAAGTAGGGCACTTAGTGAGAATTTTTGTTAGCATTCTGTTTTGAGTTTGGTTGTCCGAGTGTATGCTTATTGGAGTGTAGAAATTTCTGAAGTCAGAGAGTAACGATTAGTACGAGCAAG
Organism: Physcomitrellopsis africana; assembly: GCA_036785485.1. Classification (NCBI taxonomy): domain Eukaryota; kingdom Viridiplantae; phylum Streptophyta; class Bryopsida; order Funariales; family Funariaceae; genus Physcomitrellopsis; species Physcomitrellopsis africana. The sequence continues at coordinate 82,491 of JAWRVF010000866.1, forward strand.
GAGTACGTAGTTAGCATTATACAATGTCGATGGAAAGATCGAAGAGAGCTATAGACAGAGAAGAGAATGTCCGAAACGTGCGAAGTAAGAATAACTTATAATCGCCATTCCTAGTAGTGCTCACCAACATGGAGCCAATGAAGTTGGAAATCTGTTAGTCCCCACAAAGGCAGAGAGATTTTAAAAATGTACAGATGTATGTGTTTTTTCAAGGATCAAATAACTTGCCTCCAATTGATGTAGAACTAGTGGCAGAGTATATAGAAAATTATGACTTAGGGAATGGTTCAAGTGTAGTAAAAGGGAGAATAATTGGGATCGATGAGAGTACCTTACAAAAGGTATTATATTTATCAATAGGTAAGTTAGCGATAGGCGTTCAAGTATCTAGTGACTTTAGATCGGGAAGTTACTTCAAAGGAGACATGGCGTCCTTTGAAAAGAATCAAGGCTGGAAAGTGGCAAAGGTACTTACTTCAGAGCTTGCAGAGTGGATGCGGTTTGTTTAGAAGCGATTAAGCTTGAACCGGCATACCACATATATGTCCAAGCACTTATTATTTGCTGCGATTGGAAAACTTGAAGGCATGGTGTTTAGTTGGGCAGCCTTTGTAGCAATCTGTATCCATGTAGAAATGGGAGCCAAGCGAAAAACGGATAAATTTGTATCTTTGATATGCTCTAATTATGAGTATTCCATTATTGTACATATGTTAAGTCAACTAGCACTGGAGAAAAGTGTACCTTCTTCAATGCCGCAATAGGGTATGTGGAGTTTATCAATTAGTATAGAGATAGTGGTGCATAAAATTGGGGAATCAAATAAATCGTGGGAACAAGAGGCTATGTCGGAGACTATATTAGGGCGGGCTTCAATTCATGTAGTGATTGAGAGGATAGCTAAGGCTCTAATTTAGAACACCGGATTATTGGAGGGAGGGAACTTCATGGAAGTAATATTGGGTCAAATTTTCCAATTGCAGCTTACCGTGAGTGAGTTGGAAGAAAATCTAAGACAACAATTGGAATAGAGTAGGAAGGAGATAATGGAAAAAAGCCGCCAAATTGTAGAACAAGGTCACCTTACTAGGGCAAAGACTGAATCCAAGTTGACATTGGAGCGGAAGTTAGCGGAGGAAAAGAAAAATTGGATGAATGATAAAGATCGCATTCAAAGAATCCTGAATGGCCAAAAACAGGAATTAATAGCAAATTGCAGGATATGGGATTTGGAATAAGAAGCGTTGAAATATTAATTACAAGAAAAATATAGAAAAATAGCAAAATTGGAATAGAAAAAGGTAGAATTGGGAGACCAATACAGAATTGGAACAGATAAGCTGCAGGCAGAAATTGTTGAATTGAAGGATGAAGTGGAAAAATTGGAGGGCGATTTGGCTAATGTCGTTCAACCACAGATATCTGTTCTACCACTTTTGAATATTAGTGAGCTGGAGGAAAAGGTGAAGTAACAAGTGTGCCAATTAGAAGCAAAAGATGCCAGGATTCTACAATTGGAAGCTCAAGTTTGGGAATTGAGAGCAGATAATGAAGATTTATCAACGCAGTTGAAGAATAATCATGTGGATTTATCGGAGGAGAATGAAGACATGGTATTAGAACCAGATGTAGAGAAAATTCCTACGAAGAATCCAAGAGCATCCCACTCCCAAGAGCCAGCTTCATAACAAAAGTTTTTTTTATCAATTTTGTGTTTGCAAGGACGCAGCACAGTTAGGAGTGGGGCTATATAGAAAGGGTAGGAATTTTAGGATTTATAATACATAATTTGTAGGATTAAGAATAGGCAAGAAGCCAATGAATGGCCAATTTAGAAGGCAAAATGGATGAAGTTAGAAAAAGTAATTATCATCGGTTGTGTAGCAATTAATGTAGATGGGGTAAGTATAAATTAATTAGGTAGGGAGGAGTCGCAGCCAAACTCTGATAGTCCTAAGCCAAGGTAAGCTTGGTGCTACCTCTCTCTTTTCTTTTGTTAGGTTAGAGTGGAGGATCCGGATTCTATTCTGAAAGGTTATATCATGTCAATGATGAAGTACAGTAATAAAATAGAAAATTTTATATGTGTGGATGAGTATGAAATTATAATTGTTTGATGCGTGAGTTCTTTGTAGTGAATTAGAGGTTGAAGATTAGATATGTCAATGAATTTTGATTGTGGATGAGAGTGTTATGCCATATTGACTGTGAGAGTTGAGCAATATAGGAGAATATTGGAGAAACGATTTGTTTCAAAAGACGTTCTTAGTGAGGAATTATTTCCAGTGATTAGAGAGAGAAGCGGGTGTATGCAGTCTATGGAAATGGTCCAACATTGCCGGTTCTTGTTATGAACATGGAAGAAGACAGAAGATTATAGTACAAAAATTGGTGGAGGATTGAGTCACAAAATTTATCTTTAGTTGCGAAATAGCAGAACCAATAGAGTGGATGGCATTATTTTAAAAAGTGTATATGTGTGCATTGGACTCTAATGTTCAGAAGGTGGTTAGATGTGTGACCTTAACAGTTTAACTCAATGCGGATAGTCTCTCCCTGTGTTTGAATCCTTCTTTACAGATTTATTCAAGGCAAAATTAATAGAATAAGTGAGACAAAGAAGAATAAGAAGGAGCTTGAGTGTGAGATTCATGAGAGTGCTCATACTTATTAGAAGCTATAGAAATTGAGTTGAGAATATTTTGAATGAAAAACCATCTTTTTGTTCACAAAAGGGCATTCTGAGATTTAGCTAATACAAAATTGTTTTAGTGTTAATAATCACATAGAGACTTTACAACATTGTAGATGAAATTGAAGACCCTCCAAGTATAGATGTTGATATGAAGGAGTAAAAGGACTTCAAAAGAAGTGAAAAGAAGGCTTTTGGCATGATTGCCACCAATTTGGATGAAGCCAACTTTTTTCACATCATCTCTTGCAAAGGACCAGCGGAAGCATAGAAGACTCTTTGCAACATATATGAGAATAAGAAATTGTCCAACATACTCTTCACAAAGAAGAAATTCTTCACTTGCAAGATAGAAGAAGATGAAGACCTTATAGCTCATGTCAAAAAGATAAAGGCTCTTGCAAACCAACTTGTAATTATTGACAAGCCTTTAGAAGATGGTGATATTGTTATAACCTTGCTCATGAGTCTTCCCAAGACCTACAACTACCTCATTGTGGCATTGGAGTCCATCAAGATAAAGGAACTCACCATGGACTATATGACGGCAAGACTTGTACATGCAGTGACCAAAAGAAAAGAAAAAGAGCATCAAAGTGATGATTTGGCTCTCTTTTTAAGACAAGGCAAAGGTAGCTATTCCAACCAACATGACAATATAAGAAGCAATGTGAGAACTTGCTTTATTTGTGGAAAATCAGGTCACTTTGCACAAAATTGCTACAAGGCTAAGAAAGGAGATAGAGAAAATGCTAACAATGCACATGATGAAGTTGGAGGAAATGACTATACATTCATGGCAAGTGAAGGCACTTCTATGGTTGCCATATCTAAATGGATAGTTGATTAGGGTGCTACCAAGCACGTAACACCATACAAGTGTTCATTTGGCATGTTGTCGTGTGAGAGTATTTGCCCTAAGAAACACTAGGTTTTTTTTGCCTCTAGTTTCTCAAGTGCAAGATGAGATTCATAAAGTTCATGAAATTGAAGAATTTATATAAAAACATACTTTATTAACCCTGACATATTCTGCCTTTAGAAACCTATCCTCTATTTTGCTCATAAATCCTAGGATATCACATCAATTGAAGCAAAATTTGGATACAAGGTACTCAAAAAAATAAAGAAGCAAACCCTATAAACCTTTTGATTATAGCTCATGTGATTAGAGAGAACCATGTTGTCAAAGTAATCCTTCCATGCTGCCTTTGATTCTGGACCCCCTTTGCTTCACACCTTTATTGCTTTTCATTAAAGAAGAAATTAGTGATAAAATTTGGTAGGCTTATAGCTTATCTCATGTTGTAAATACTCTCCAAATATTGCTCGAAGAGCTTTCTTCAAACTTGAGTTATAGGTTCCATCCTTCTTCTTTAATTTTGCCTTCTAACAACTCTGGATCCGACCACAATTTTCCTCATAACTCCTCGAATATAAATCCAATAGCAATCGGTTTTTTAAATAACTTAAAAGATTCATATATCTACAAATCTCAACAAATTTTACTCAAAATATTACTCTGATCACAAAGATATGCTCCCTCAAAGTTCATTGCTTTGGAAATAGACCCCTGTCGCTTTGAAAGAGCATAACATTTTATTTATAAGACTAATGAGTATCAAACTTAAACTCATATCTTCCTTAACTTACATAGATCATTTCTATCAAATTTCACATTCAAATTCATCCCCTAACTCTCTTTATATCAAAAAAAACCCACACACATGCACTGCCTATACAAACCCTCAACCTTGCCTTCACTCTAGTTCTCTTTTCATTCAAACCAGTTACAATTTCACTCATAATTCTTTGCTCAGAAGTCATATTGACATGAGATTTTGATTCAAAGTATTTAACTCTATAAGAAACAAAAACCCAGCAATTTTTTTCACTAAAGTCCAAGTAGTTTTTAAGAACCAAGGCCCGATATTTGTAACCCTCACTACCCTAGTCTTAAACACCTATAACTTACACGATTCATATCTCCCTTGATACTAAATGAAAAGATATGAGAATTATTTCTATGAATTTTTTATCTTGTGTGCCACAAATCTAAAAAAATTCGCACTTAAAATCCTCTCTAAGCTTCCTCAACACACCAAAATATATACTGCCTATCACAAAAAATCCTATGCCTTCCAAAAAAACTCTCCTCCTTCTTCTTCACGAATCTTCCTTGTCATCTCCCTCCTTGTCTTCCTTATCCTCTTGGTCAAAAAGACCTCTTAGTCCATGTCTTTTCCACTTCCCCAACCTTTTTTTTTTAGTAACTTGAAGAAATTTTTCAAGGTAAATTTCCATTGTATCTTCTTACTACTAATTTTCTATCAACCTTTCTTCTAATCTTAATCTTTTTATATTAATACATTCTTTTATGTTTTTAACACTATGTTTTGATTTCCAACACAACAACGTATGAGGCAATTTTAACAACAAAGGTTTGGTTAGGAGACAATGACATGGTGCAAGCTATTGGAATTGGCTCCATTGTGGTGGAGATTGTTGTGAAGAATCAAACCAAGAGGATCAGATTGAAAGAGGTCCTACATGTGCCAAAGATGAAGAAGAACCTTCTTTTCGTGAGTAAACTAGTTTCAAATGGTTGTAAGGTGCAATTTGATGTAAATGGATGCTTTGTAAAGATATTGGAGGGAGATGATGTTTTAAAGGGCTTTAGAGATGGAAACCTCTACTTCATCAATTGTAAGAAGGTCAACGGAGTTGAAGTGGCGGCATTTCTTGATTTTCCACAAGATCAAGATAAGTTTGGTATTTGGCATCGACGCCTTGGTCATTTGAATGCCAAAAATATGAAGGATCTCTAATCCATGGTAAGTGGCTTAGATCTTGGTCAATCATGCAAGAAGGCTACAACTCTTGCTTATGAAGGTTGTATTCAAGGCAAACAATAAAGGGCTTCATTTTCAAGTAGAATTGCAACATGTGCAAGCAAGTTGTTGGAGATTGTGCATTTGGATGTTTATGGACCTATGGAGACACTATCAATAAGAGGAGCAAGGTATTTTATCACCTTTATTGATGATTATTCAAAGAAGGTGTGGATTTTCATCCTTAAAGCCAAGAATGAATGTTTGTCAAGATTTAAGGAGTTTAAGGCACTTGTAGAGAAGCAATGTGAGTGCAAGATCAAGGTGTTGTACACGGACATTGGAAGTGATTATATGTCAAAGCATTTTGATGAATATTTGAAGATTCAAGGTATTACAAGACAAACCTCTACTTCTTACATTCCACAACACAATGGAGTTGCTGAAAGAGCAAATCGAACCATTGTAGAGATGACAAGGAATATGCTTCATGCTCAAAACCTTGGGCATGAATATTGGGTGGAAGCAGTGGTAAATGCAGTGTACACAAGGAATAGATGTCCTACAAGTGCACTCACATCAATGATTCTATAAGAAGCTTGGAGTGGAAAGAAACCTTGTGTTTCCTACATGAGAACTTTTGGATGTATTGCTTATGCAAAGGTACCAGATTGTATGAGGTCCAAACTTGATGCAAAGGTACAAAATGTGTGTTTGTTGGATATTGTGAAGGTACCAAGGCATATAGGCTTATGTGTTTGGATACTAAGAAGATCATCAAAAGTCGTGATGTTGAATTTTTAGAGCATAAGAGTGCTTGTGAGCACTTGGAGATGTGTCCAAATAGGAGTAATGGTGTGTTTGTGGACACATCTTCATATTTAGCAAAGAAAGAAGAAGAAGATGAAGACAATGAAGATGGTGATGAAGGTGTAGAGCCAAAAAAGATGGAGAAGAAAGTCTCTAGTATGATTAAGAAAATGAAAGAAATGAAGATGTTGAAGATGATGATGATGAGGAGTATCATTTTTTGATTGAAAAGAGACAAGCTTTAAGAGAAAAGAAAGTTGGAAGAGTGCATGGAGGTGAATCTTCTTCAAATGAAAGGAGATATCCTATGAGAGAAAGAAGACCACTTGGTGAATGGTGGAAGAATCACATCTTTTCTCAAATAAGTAAAGAATATGCCAATGTTGCACTTCTTGCTGATCCATTGAATTTATGTGATGCAATGAAGTCCACGGATGCTATGAAGTGGAAGAAGGCCATGGAAGAAGAATACAAATTTCTCATGTACAATGGAACATAGGAATTGATTCAACTTCTACCAAATCGGTCTTTAATTGGTTGTAAGTGGGTGTTTAGAACCAAGAGGGATGCAATGGACAATGTTGTGAGATATAAAGCAAGATTAGTTGCTAAAGGATACTCACAAGTTGCTAGTGTTGATTTCAATGAGACATATGCTCTCATGGCCAAATTCACCACCATTAGAACCATTGTGGCAATTAGGATAGGAATGGACTTAGAAATGTATCAAATGGATGTAAAGATGGCTTTCTTGAATAGAGAGTTGGAAGAAGACATCTACATAGATCAACATCAAGGATTTGTTGAAGAAGGCAAGCAACATCTTGTTTGTAAGTTGAATAAATCCTTATATGGCTTCAAGCAATCACGAAGGACATGGTATTAACGGATTGACATATTCTTTATAAATGAAGGATTTGTAAGGAATAAGGCTGATCATTCTATGTATGTGATACAATTAAAAGACTTCTTGTTGATTGTTATCTTTTATGTTGATGATTTGATCATCTTAACCAATACCTTGAAAAAGATGGATTGATTAAAGGCAAAATTAGAAAAGGAGTATGAGATGAGTGAATTGGGAGAGCTATATTATTGTTTAGGAGTGGAATTTGTAAGAGATTGTACTAAGAAGAACATCACAATGAGGCAAAGGAAGAATATTGTAGAAGTGTTGAAACAATTCAACATGGAGGATTGCAAGCCCATTGGAACACCTTTGGAGGCAAATTTGAAGATGATGAAGCTCACGGATGAAGAGTTTGCTGAAGTTAAAGGTGAAATACAAGGTGTTCTATACAAGGCAGCAATAGGCTCCTTCATGTATGCAATGGTTGGCACAAGGATGGATCCTGCATATGCGGTAAGTGTTGTGAGTCAACACATGTCAAAAGCTGGACCAATCCATCGGGCAACCATCAAAAGGATTATGAGGTACTTGAAAGGCACATTAGACTTCAAATTATTCCTTGGAGGTAATAACACTACTTTGCATGGTTATTGTGATGCGGATTGGATAAAAGATGTAGATGATAGAAGTTCAACAATGGAATATGTATTCTTTATTGGAATGGGAGCAATTTCATGGAATTGTAAGAGACAACCAATAACTACCAGGTCCACAATGGAGGCGGAGTACATGGTAGCAAGCCATAGAGCAACGGAAGCAATTTGATTAAGACAAGTTTTGGTGGACATTGGACTTGTGCAATTAGAAGCAATTCCAATGAAGTGTGATATTCAAGGATGCCTTACTTTTACAAAGAATCTAAAGCATCATTCAAGAACCAAATATATTAACATTCAACATCACTTCATAAGAGAGAAGATTGAAATGGGAGTGATTGACATGAAATATTGTACTACGGAAGACATACTTATTGATTTGTTGACAAAGGATAGGCATCATATATTGTGAAAGAAATTAGGTTGAAAAGCCTTTGATATTTAGCAAAGTGGGAGTATTGTGATAAATAAGTAATAGTAAAAATAGAATAAATTACTAAATAAAAGATATTATCTTAGATAAATTATTAATGGTCAAAGGTTGATTCTTAGCATATAAAAAGGATATCCTATGGATATAAGATGTGATGAGAAGAAAAGAGTCAAAGTCAAGAAAATAAATTATATACTAAGGAATATCCTAAAGATTAGGTAAGAATAATTAGTACATGGCATAAGATGCCTTCATGGAATGTGATATATCATTGAAGTACGAGAGATGTCAAAAGGATGCTATGATCATTGGATATCCTTGTAGCACGAGAGATGCCAAAAGATCCTAGAAGCATGTATATAAAAGTCAAAGGTGGAAGAAGTCCTTTAGGAAATCAACCACCTCCTATAAGTAATGAATGTTGGAAAAGAGAGTTATCTCATTCCATATTTCTCTTGTATGTAACCTTGGTGATCTCTTCTTATTTGTATTTTGCCTCTTGTATTTCTTGAATAACCTTCATCTTCACTAGAAACCATATTTAAAGCATAGTTTATCAAAAAATATTGAAAAAAAAAGTCTATATGTGATCAAAATCATCAAAATAATTTTGTACTAGCAAAATCTTAGAATGCCCTCTTGTGAATAAAAGAGTGGTTTCTCACTCAAAACACTCTCAATTCAATTTCTATAGCTTCTCACAAGTATGAATACTCTTATATACCTTACAATCACGTTCTTTCACTCTTTCAAGTCACTTTCTCATGACATACACAAGATATGTGAAATAACTTCAATAACACAAAACATACTATCAAGGTCTTTTTTAAAGGTCTTATACTCATTATCTAAGGAGTAGAGAATCCACAAAGCAATATTAGAGATGTATAATGTCAAAATCAGAACCTCCTTAAGTCAAAATCCTAACATCAACAAAATCCCATAAAAGCAACAACAAGAAAATAACTTCAACTTACTTGAATAATACAACAAAGTGTGTGTGGGTCCATAATCTATTGAAGAAACATAAGAGGCAAAACACAAGTAAGTAGAGTTCACCAAGGTTGCATACAGAGAAGTGTGGAATGAAATGACTCTCTCTTCCAACATCCATTATTTATAAAAAGTGGTTACTGCCCTAAAGGACTTCTTCCACCTTTGACTTTTATATACATGCTCCTAGGATCCTTTGGCATCTCTCATGCCACGAGGATATCTAATGATCCTAGGATCCTTTTGGCATCTCTTGTATCACGAGGATATTTCATCTTTCATGAAGGTATCTTATGCCATACAGTAATTACTCTTACCTATTCTTTAGAATATTTTCTAATACATACTTTATCCTTTTAACTTTGACTCTTCTCCTTTGATCTCATCCTATATCTATAGGATGTCTTTTTTGTATGCTAAGAGTCAACCTTTGACCATTAATAATTTATCTAAGGTAATATCGTATACTTGATAATTTATTCTATTTTTATTATTACTTATTTATTACAACATTTATGGCACAAGAGATGCCAAAGGATCCTAGGAGCATGTGTGTAAAAGTCAAGTTGGAAGAAGTCCTTTAGGATAGCAACCACCTCCTATAAATAATGGATATTGAAAAAGAGAGTCATCTCATTCCACACTTCTCTTATATGCAACCTTGGTGATCTCTACTTATTTGTGTTTTATCTCTTGTGTTTTTTCAATAGTAGTGTTTAAAAAAATATTGAAAAAAGAAGTCTCTATGTGCTTAAAATCATTAAAGTAAGTTTGTATTAGAAAAATCTCAAAATACTCTCTTATGAATAAAGAAGTGTTTTCTCACTCAAAACACTGTCAACTCAACTTTTGAAGCTTTCTATAAATATTTGTACTTACATGAACCTCATAATGAAGTCCATTCACTTGTCTAAGTCACTTTCTCATAAAACACATAAGATGAATGAAACAATTTCACTAATACAAAAAAGACACTATCAAGGTCTTTCTATAAAGTCTTAAACTTACAAAGCAAGGAGATAAGAATCCACAAAGCAATGTTAGAGATGTATAAGCTCCAAAATAAAACCTCCTTATATCAAAAATCCTAACATCAATAAATACCATAAGATCTATTCCACACAAAAGCAACTAAAAGAGAATGACTTTAACTTACTTGAATAGCACAACAAAGAGTGTGTCGGCCCATAAGCTATTGAAGAAATATAATAAGCATAACACAAATAAGTAGAAATTAGCAAGGTTACACATGAGAGAAGTATGGAATGAAATGTCTCTCTCTTCCAACACCCATTACTTATAGATGGTGGTTGTTGCCATTTTTGACAACATCCATCCTTTAACTTTTACATTCATCAAAGGATAAACCAAGTATATCCTTTGGTATCTTATCTTCTATAAGGATATGTCTTCAGCATATATAATATGTCTTTAGCATATCCATTATGTCCATAGGATCCTTTGACATGTCACCTATCTCAAGTATATCCTATGGCATATATTTTATATTCTTATCTAGTCTTTGGATATTCTTTAGGATATCTTTTATGCTCTTGACTTTATTTCTTTGGCCCTTCATCTTGCTTTATGCATAGGATGGCCTTTCCACTTATCAAGAGACAATCCTTTGACCATTAGCAATCTATCTAAGGTAATAACTTTTACTTGATAACTTATTTTATTTTTAATATCTATTTATTTTAATATAGACTTATACATGAAGTAACCAAAAGAAAAGAGAAGGAATATCAAAGTGAAGATTTGGTTCTCTTTTTAAGACAAGGCAAAAGAACCTATTCCAATCAACATGACAATGTGAGAAGCAATGTAAGAACTTGCTTCATTTGTGGAAAACCGGATCATTTTGCATGAAATTGCTATAAGGCCAAGAAAGGAGAAAGAGAGAATACTAACAATGCATGTGATGAAGTTGGAAGAGATGATTATACATTCATGGAAAGTGAAGGCACTTCTATGGTTGCCATGTCAAAATGGATCATTGATTCAGATGCTACCAAACACATGACTCCATACAAGTGTTCATTTGACACTTACAAGACTATTCCAATAACCAAAGTTTGATTAGGAGACAATGGCATGGTGTAAGCCATTGGAATTGGCTCCATATTGGTGGAGATTGTTGTGAAGAATCAAATCAAGAAGATGAGATTGAAAGAAGTCTCACATGTATTAAAGATGAAGAAGAACCTTCTTTCGATGAGCAAACTTGTTTCACATGGTTGTAAGGTGTAATTTGATATGAATAGATGCTTTGTGAAGACATTGTATAGAGATGATGTTTTGAAAGGCTTTAGAGATGGCAATCTCTACTTCATTAGTTATAAGAAGATGAATGAAATTGAAGTGGCAGCATTTGCTGAATTTCCACAAGATCAAGACAAGTTTATTTCTTTTATTTGGTGCTTAAAGTACAAAGTATATAAATCTTATAAGAAGAAGGGTTAGAAAAGGGTTTTTAGTATAAAAAGGATATTTTGGCCATCCATGTGGATGGATAGAGGTGGATGATAGAAATCTCTATTCTAATTGGCCAAAAATCATGCCCAATGGGCTTCAAGGAGGCTGCCCGAGGCCTTATTAAAGATTAGGATTTTTTTTTAGAGAAGTTGAACATCAAAGGCTAGGATCAGCAAGTTTGAATTTTTGGATATGGTTTTGGTGCAAATCTTGCATGATTTTGACTTTTTATAAAAGAGATATAGGCGCTCAAAGTTAAGGTGTCAATTTTGGACCTACTATCACTCTTTTGGATATAACTCGTGCATACAAAGTACAATCAAGGATCAGCAATTAGGATTGGAGAGAACACTCTCACAACTATACTTTTTATATATAGCTTAATGAAATTCAAGCTAAGATGAAGGAGATATTCGGAGTTGAAATCAATGCTTACAAACTTAAGGGCAATAAGTGGCCTGCTTACATAGTGGATACATTTTGAACTATATCTTAGACAATTTGATATATTTTTGGTTTAAAATTTTCAAGAGTATACATGGTTATGTCACAAGACTATGTGCATAAATTTTGTGGCATTAAGATTTTGGATTTGTGAGATATAAGAAAAATAGTGCTTGGGTGTCTCTGAACTAGGGTTTTAAGCACTTGCTAGGGGTTTTGAGATATTGGACGATTAGAAATAAATTCATGGTTAATTCTTTCTTGTAGTGAAATTTAAGAAGGTTTTCTACACTTTGAATAAAATTTTATAAAAATTAAATAGTTGCATCAAAATTTTTTGAATTCTAAAGTTTACCAAAAAATAAGTCTTTGTACATGAAGAAAGTTTTAAAGGATTTTTGTGGAAATTTGAACCTTTTTTGTATAAAACTACTTGAATACAAGAGGGTTTATATATATAACTTTTTTTTTATAAGATTGTTGTATTATTTGTCTTTTTTATTGAGGGCAAATCACATGTTGGATTTTTGCCATCAAGTTTCAAAAAACTCTCCACAGCCAAGTACCCAGTATATTCCCAGATAGAAGACCACGTCATACGACATATTGGTGAATCTAATGTGAAGCATTTGAGGTAGAGAGTTTTGAAGAAATATTTTGGCCTTTATTATGGCAGGGGAACAAGGAGATAGTACTTGAAACTGCAGTAGAGTATCACCAATGCAGCTTGATTCTGCTACAATTCAAATGTTTCAAGCATTTGCTCTTTATATGTAGCAACAACAAATAGTGGAGTGTAAGGAGGCTATGGCTACCAAAGCCTTACAATCTGTTGTTGGTATATTGGATCAATTTGATGGAAATAATATTTCCAAGTATTTGAAATATTATTCTCGGGAAATGGAGCTCAATAAAGTACCAGAGAAGAAAATGATTTTAACTTTTGAACTTGCAGTTGTAGCAGAGCTTCGAGAGCATATAAGAGAGATTATTCAAACTCATGGAGCAAAATAGGAAGATTTTATCCTTCAGCTAAGAGAAGAATATTCTTTGGAGGATGTTGAAGGAGTAACAAAAAATTGATTTATGGAATAGATTAATAAATCCAACAAGGATTTGGTTGCAATAGAATTATTTCAAAAATTTGAAAGGCAATTTTTTCAATTATCTCAAGAGGAAAAGCTTACACTTAAAAATGATAAGGTAGAGCTATTTCTCCAATTAACTATCAATGAATTACAGAGGCAGTTGAATTTATTGTTGGAGGATAACACAAAAGACAATGGATTTATTATTGATTGGAAGAAGGTCTCTAAAGCTATGGGTATACTTGCTAAAAGAGAATATCGAAGAGATAAAATAGTGGTTAGACAAGAAACTAGGCCTCTATCGATTACAGTATCTCGTAGGCAAATATCAGAACCTGCTATACTAGTAAGTACTATTCTAATTCCTATGTCAATAGTTGTACCACAAAAAGATACAATTGAAGAGTTAATAAAAGAAATGAAAGACTTACAAATCAAATTAGCAAAGCTAGAAAAAAAAAAAAAAAACATCTGAAATCAAATCTGCATTGAAGCAAGGATATATACAAAGGTGTATTTAGTGTGATAGTATGGAGCATCCTCGCAAGGAGTGTGAAGATTTTGCTGCTACTTTACAACAAGGAATAATTTTATGGAAGGATGAAAAGATTGCTTTACAAGATACAAGTGAGTTCTTCAAAACCAACTTTAGAAAATAAGAGATGAAAAGAGTTTTAGAGGATTATCTATCACAACATACTATGGCATTAGAAAAAGCCACCACTTACAGCATAGAGGTTATAAGGGAGAAAGAAGTTGGTTTTGATAAATATGTGGAGATGGAGGATTTGTGGAATTATACTATCACTAGCATGAATAAAAAGAACGTTACAAGGCAAGAATTATTTAATACAGCCACAATAATCAGGAATGCCACAGGATGGGATGATCCTATAGACACCATATTTGTGCAAGCTTATCTAGCAAAATCCCACCATGAAGCTTTAATAGATATGAAGAGGGGAAGAAATATAGTGGAAGAAAACTTTGAGGAACCAAATAATAAGAAAAGACATCAAAGAGATGAAGATAGAACAAAGAATAAAGAGATACCTACACCACATGCTAGTAGACCATCTAGAATTGGACCATCAATATCATACTCTAGAGATACACCACTACCAAAGAAAAAATGGGAAGAAAAGATGGAAGCTAGTAAAAATAAAGAAAAGGATAAACTTGTTGCCTATAAGCAATAATCAGATATTAAAGCAATTACACATTTGAAGGGGATATTGGAAGAGACGGTGTTGAATGCCAAAATTGAATTCACGTTATGAGAACTAATGAAAGTCGTTGTAAAGAATACAAGGTGTGAACATTGATTAAAACACCAATGTATCTTAACATTTAGATAGTAAGTTTAGGTCCATCTTAATAGAATATAGGTACTGAGTTAGTAACTAAGCAAGATATTACTAAATATAGAACCATGTCAAGTTGGTAACAATCAAATGCCTTTTTGTTCTAGGTCAAAGTCTTAATATTTTTTTTTTACTTAATTCTACTTCTTTTGATAGATTATAATATCCAAGTTATAAGTCTTCTATCATTTCCTTTATAAATTGTGTCAAAGGCAAGAATTGGGTTCTTTCTATTCTTACGAATAGTCCTAGATGGTCACCATATGTGAGTCCCACCAATGGATCTTAATTAGTAGATTGGTTAAAAATATAGTCTTAAGTCAATTAATTATATAAATTCAATGGTTAGAGAGTCTTTTTAACTATTTAAGTATTTATTAGAATTTAGAAGTATTTATAAATATGAAAGTCTAATTAGAAGAAAAGTTATAAAAATAGAGTTTTAGTAAGTCTTGGAGGCAATTATTTTAGTTGGTTTAGTATTTTTACTTATTATTAAGTATTAAGAGTTAGTTATTGAAACCAATGTCTATATTGGTCTTCTAACTATATGTATTACTCATTAAAAACCTATAAATATTACTTAGTAGGTAGAAGAAGCATGAGAAAGAAATCTCATGTCTTTTTAATTATTTTATAAAAAATAGGATTTTGAATTGATTTATATTGATTTTATTATTATGAAAAATTTCCAAGGTAGAATAAAATAGTCTTAAATTGATATTATCATCTTAGAAATATTATAGAGATTTTTAGAATTTATTTAGAATTAATTAAGAATTTTTAGAGCAATTTTGAAAACTTTGGTATAAATGAGTTTTACCACCTTGGGAGCCATTATGAAGAAATGGAGCAAGATTTGAAGGCCATACAAGGTTCCTAGGCTAATAGGGTGTTTTTAAACACCATGGTGAAGTCAAAAATGCAAAATTATTAGTTCTATTAGTATAAAATAGGAGGACCAGAACCTAGTGTAGTCCTTGTAGGAAGGGAGGTGCACAAGTCCCATATGGGTTGTGGCACCTTGGATGTAGGTAGGAGGATAAGACTAAGGCCTCGTGGCCCCTCTAAGACACCCATATACACTACTTGTGAGCCTTGGTGAGGTTCGAACCCATGATCTTGTAACAAGTTATCCTCGAGGTAAAAATTTCTACTTAACTTTTTTCATTGTTTACCTTCTAACTTTGAATTATCATAACTTACTCATAATAACTTAGATTTACATGTTTTTTATATCATTGAAAAGATAAAAAAATTACCTATTTGAAAATATAGTTTATACTTTTTATTTTTATTTTTTACTAGGTGAAAATTTAGTGAACAGATTGTGACTAGTTTTGTAGTGTGCAATTACTTAATTGCACATATTTCACTTGTTTTGTATTGTTCTTCTCCTTCATTGTTGTTTATTGCTCCTTATACTTTATACCACAATTTATAAGCAACTCTTAATTGAAGCCACCTTATAACTTGGATTGAGGAGTAAATTTTACCCTCACATAAATGGTGCGTTTGCCGAGAGGTGGTGCTTCTAATTGTGTGTGTGAATGTGGAGTTAGTGTATTGTAATTCACATTTTGCTTGGTCTTTTTGAGTGAAAAGTTCAAATTTAATCTTCATCATTAGTAATTTTTCTACATCTCTTCTTTATTGGTGTATACAAAGCTTTTCAAGTTTTCAATTCATAAGGTATTCAAAAAAAAATTATTATTCAGTACATGTTGATTTGCTCTCGGGTTTTCATCAATCAGTTTTTTGTATTGCATATTTTAAGTTGAAATTTTTTTTATTGGTGTATCTTGATGCTATATTTCCAATAAGCTATTGCACGTTCAATTTGGACTTGATTTGAATTTGTAGTAAATTTTAGACTAGGAAGTGGTTCACTGCCTTGGCAGTTTCATGTATCTCATGTTTGGAAAGATATTTCTTAGTGTGTGGTGACTATTTAATAGTGGAATTTTTGATGTATGAGCACTTTAAAGTTAAGATTGTATTGGTGCAAATTTTAATACTATTGAACAAAAAATGAATTTTTGGCGATTTTTGGAGTGGAGAGAGGTTTTTGCTTTAAGTGGAATACAATTGAGGTTAGTGATTTCTATCTCTTCAATCATTTACATTGTTGATTTTATGTTATACTTTTGATTGTTGTATTTTAAATCTTATCTTAATTATATTAAGCTATAATAAAAATAAAAATAAAAATAAAATAAAATAAAAAATAATAATAATAAAAAATAAAACTAATAATAATAATATTACTAATATAAAAAAAATTATATAATAATAATAATAAAATAAAAAATAGTAATAATAATATCAATAAATTAAAATAATTATTTTATAATTATTTTATTAATATTTTAAGATCATATTAATTTTTATTTTAACTTTTATTTTAACTTTTATTTAATTTTATCTTATTTTATTTTCTTTTTTCTTTTCTATTTTTACTTTGATTATATTTATTATATTATATTTTATTTTTATTTATCTTTTTATCTTTATCTTTTTTATTTAATGATTACTATTACTTTTATATATTAATATTTTTTTTTTCCTTTTATTTTATTTGTATGCATAATAAATATTTTATATTGATATAAATTTAATATATTTTTATTAATTTATTAATTTATTTTTATATAATATCTTTACTTCTAACTTGAAACACTATTTGGTTAGTTTAGTATTAGTGTAGTATTATTTGGTGGTTCTCTTTACATTGGTTGTCACTTTAGAAGCATAAAGAGTGGAGTTCAAGTACAATTTCAAATTTAAGATTAATCTTGGTAAGTTCTAAATCTTAGTTTTTCAATTATTTAAAATTTTAGATAAAAGCAAGGAAGGAGCATGGCTAGGAGAAACTTGGTGGATTTCAAACCTTAGCTTTTCAATTTATTTGAAATTTTAGACAAAAGCAAGGAAGGAGCACGGCTAAGAGAAACTTGGTGGGTTCCAAACCTTAGCTCTTTTTTTAGGTTGAAATTTTAGGTATATTTAAGAAGAAGCATGGCAGGACTTGCTCTCCTACAGGTAACATTTAAAACCATTCTATCACCTTGTAGTATAATTGAGTATTAAAACATTCAATTATACGCATCAGGAAATTTTCCAATCTATCTCTTTTGTTAAGAGAACCTGATTGTGTTTGTGATAGGCGCTTCAATTTTTAGATGTTTTGTAAGAAAGTGAAGTCGGATTGATAGCTGGCATGACTTCTTTTTGGCATTGAATCTGTACTTGTGGGAAGTGATGATCCCCATGAGATATAGGTAATTGTTGCAGGTTGCCCTATAGGTTTCTTTTTATCCACTCCATCTGATTTTTGTGGTATCTATGTTTTAAATTTTTTAAATTACTTGTACTATCTTTGGCTTTATTTTTCAATCTGTAAATTATGAATGAAATCCAATTAACAAATGATTCTGCCATATTAAGATCGGCACGAGATCTTAACTTGGTATTTAATTGAACCTCGTGCATCATTTGTAAAAAAAAATTAATTATTAGGTGATACCACTAATTTGAGATTGGCACAAGATTTCATCTTGGAATATAATTAAACCATGTGCCTTACAAATAGATAAGAAGAAAAAAAATTTAATATTAATTCAAAAAATAAAAATAAAAATAAAAATAATTTAAAATCTACTTATTTTACTTTAAAAAGACCTACTAGGTCTTTTTTTTGTAAGAGAGTTATATAGAAACCATATACTTAGTTGTATGCCACCTAGGATTAAGTTTAAGATAGTTCATCCTCTTATTGGCCTTGTTTTACAATCTAGATGTGTTTTACAATCTGAATTATATATTGAGCCTATAGTTGTAGAAATCCACATATTAGAAGAAATTTGTGATAAGATGTCACAAGCTTCTATTGGAATAGAGCATAGAAGAAGACAGCCTTTAGAGTCTCAAGTAGAGCCTTTACCAATTCCAACTCCAAGGATTAGTATAGCCAATGAAGAAAACCATAACTTCCAAACCGATATCCAAATCGACCCAATGATGTTATATAGAGGATTATCAATTGTGGTATCTTCACGATTACAAGGGGCATCAATTCCACCTAACCTTCCAAGATTTAATGGATTAATCAATGAAGATCCAGCAGCCCATGTAGAAAGGTTTGTAGAGGTACTTATCACCAGTTTAGTAACCAATGATGGTTACTATTTAATATGGTTTCCAACAACCTTAATAGATTCTGCATATGCTTGGTATAGATCTCATATAGAGGGGGCATTCATCAAATGGGAAAAACTCCTAGCAGCATTCTTTCATCAACATAAGCCTGTAATTGGTCAACAACAAGTCCTTTCAGCCTTGACAAATATTAGACAAGGTCCTTCAGAAGACATTATCTCATATGTGAGGCGATTCCACATAGTAAATACTCGATATGTTGGCAATCTATTAAACGAGAATACCATAAGGCACTATTTTATCTAAGGTTTTGCCATGCCTTCTATAATTCAAGATATTTTAAACAAGAGACCTAAAGATTTAGTAAGAGCCATTCAAGGCGCTTTAAAAGTGGAGGTTATTGATAAAAAAAATGATCGTATGCTTAGAAGGATAGAAGAACCAATACCTGCCTTTATACCCTTGTAACATTGATCTATAGAATTCTATCAACTTGTAGCTTTAAGCTATTCACAACCTTCTACATTTTTCTTACCAATTAGCAATCTGACACCTTTAGCTATACAACCTCCACATGATCAAACTCAATCTAAAATCTTTTATAATAATAGATTGGAAGAATTTAAAAGTAAAGTACGGCAAGCCAATGAGATATTCAAAAATGAGATGATGAATATTATAAAAGCCATTAGTGAACAAATGTCTTGCCTTGTCAAAAATCAAACTCCAATTACAGAAGCTAGATATCATGAATCGGGAATTCATACCTCTGGATTATGGTGTACAAATTGTAGACAAGTAAACCATATGGTACAATATTGTTCACAATTCCTACAACAACAACGTAGAAAAAAAAAACAAGCCCAATTGTATAAGCCTCCTCATCAATTGAAACAAATAGGTTCTAATTTCCCTTCAATTCAAAGAAATAATATGACACCTTATCCTACTTGTAAAAAGCCACATCAAGTAGGTCAATGTTGGATTGAAAATGGAGTTATATGCTCTAATTGTGGAGGTTCTTATCCTACAGATGATTGTAGAAGACCCAACCAAGTCAATCCTTCAACTTCTTTCTCAAAGGACTATGGTAACCAAGTTGGAAGAAATAAACAAGAAGTTAAATTTGCAGATCCTATTGTTAGACAAAATCCATCAAATATGTATTATAACCCTTCAAGCAATGGTCAAAATCATCACCCTTCAAGAATAGTTCAAACCAATCATGGGATATTGTAAGGATCTGTAGCATATATTCAAAACCAAAACCAAAATCAACAGCCACAAACTTCTCAAAATGATAAATATCCAATAGCTCAACTTGATATACCTTCTATATCAAATTTATCATCTCCTCAATCCCACTTAGTGCAACTAGACAACAAGGAGATCTTCAAGGACAATGCATATTTATCTTCATTGGTTGTAACCAAAAATATGAATGCCAAAAAACCAATAGTTTTAGCACAACTTGAAGAAGATGAGGTATCTATAGATAATTCAGAAGAATCACCTAAATTTGTGGAATTGTCAAAAACTACTCAAGAAATAACTAAAGAATTATAAGACAAACAACCTTCTTCTATAGTTGAACCTGATGAAGAAGAATACCAATTTGTAGGCAAGGAAGGACCTTGGACTTCTAGTACCTTTTTGAAACAACCAACAACTAATAGAACCTTCAATCTTGCAGTACCTTATGACATATAGCAAGATCTTTATAGAGCTAGAGCCAACATTTTTTTTGGATAATTGGTTCAAGTAGCACCAAATATCAAAAAAGACCTCAAGCAAGGAGTAATATTATAAAAGAAAATTAAGAACATAGAAGGAATAGCTCGAATTGAAGTTGATGATCTAGAAGAGAATATCACCTTGGAAGAAGAGAATGACAATAGAGAATATGGACCTATTGAGATAGATGTAGAAATTGTGGATAAAATAAATTCTAAGGTTATAGTAGATGATAGAAGTAGCATCAATATTATGTCTAAATCCACTATGAACAAATTTGGATTAAAAATCACTCATGAGGCAATTATGAAGGTCAGATTAGCTGATCAAAGACCTTCTCAACCTCTAGGTCAAATCCGTGATCTCCGTATGCAAGCAGGAGGTGTAGATTATATGGTATCATTTATCATATGTGATACGGTTATATGAAGAAGCAGATAGTTATCCTCTCTTGTTAAGAAGAAGATGGTTGAGGCAATCTAAAGGAGTAACAAACTGGGGGGCTTCTAAGCCTTATTTTACTTTTGGACTTTTCAATAATTATACAACAACTATAATATCTAGTCACTTTAGACTCCAAGTCATGGTTCCATTAGAAAAACCACCAACATCTAATGAAGCCAAGCAAAGTAGTTTTATCTAATCCAATTCAACATTAATTATAGCACCAACAAAATATATTGGCCTTAAAATATACAAATATGAAGATGAGGGTGATTTTTCCAAATGGTTAGAAGAAAATCCTTATAAAGAAGAAGACATTCATATTCGATTTGTAGAATTTTAAGTCTCATCCTTACGCATTGCTATCCATAAAAGATTAGATGCTTCTCGATCTTTGGAAGAACAATTAAAGCCTTTAAAAAGCTTAGTGGGAATCAAAGATTGCAGCCAACATATAAGAACTTCTTAAAGAAGAAGGAAGGAGATCTTTGATAAAAAAAATAAAAAGACGTCTACTTATTCTAAGAATGTGGGTGATGGTTCAAGATACTAGGAAATTAGATTTTCAAGCTAAATTTGATGCACTTTGGACAAGACAATATATTATCAAAAAGGTCTTTGATAATAACTTAGTCAAACTTAAAACGTTGTCGTGGTAGAGAGAATCTGCCTCAAAAAAGCGCTGGGCTTCTGGCTGCTATTAATTACTCAAGCAAGATTCAAGTATAATAAAAACCCCCAAGTTTATATAAAAGAGATCTTCATAGAGCTATTATACCCAATACATAAGCCTAATTTCCTCAAACCACTCAAAACATAACAAAATACTCTAAACCCTCATTCCCTTGTAGGAAAGGAACTTTTTCCAAACTTCAATAATCCATAACTTTAAATCCAACCGTCCAAAACTACTCCAAATTTACATGAAGTACTGATGTATTCTTCGCAACTACCACTACAAATTTCAACCGTTAATGCATTATCAATCTTTAGATATTGCCAAAACTCTAGCAGTAGCTTTAAACCCTTGTTTACAAACACTCGTGTACTAAATTCTTCATATCTCACAATTTAAAAGTTCAAATGCTATGAAACTTTGATGTATAGCTTTTCAGCATAATAATACATCTTCTTGGAAATTTTGAGATAAAAATTCGTCCACAAACCTAAGATATGGCAATCCCCATCACCATCAACAAAACGGTCTGCTTACTGCCTTGGAATTCAATCTGCTGTCTTTGACTCCCAATAACTCCTTCTTCAAAACTCCAAATGTAGTAATTCTTCCTCATCAAAAGTAGAGCTTGAAATCCCCTCTCTAACCGCACCTCTCGATCTCCAAAAGCTTTCATACAACTCCTCCAATCCTCAAAAGAGTGACAGTATGTCTCATATTGACATCTTATCTTCAAATGGCTATTACTTCTTTACCCTAACTCCAAATCCTCTAATTTTTGTACACAAATTGTACCCAAAATCCTAAACTTAACAACCCTACTCTTTTTTTTTCTAATGGCCTCCTTGAAGTCGCCGAAACCCTTGTTAAGGTCGCGGGCAGCCTCCTTAAAGCCCATTGGACATGGTATTCAACCAATAGGGATGAAGTTTTCCATTCCTTGCCTTCATCCGACCATGCCTTCATTTCATCCCTCCCAATTAGCCTCCTTCTAGCTTATATTTTCATCCTTAGGCTCCCACCTTCTCTCAAGGCTTCATACTAATCATTTAGGTCTTATAATTTTTAAATACTATAATCAAAACAAGTAAAAATAAAATAAAGTTTCTTCTATCAACCCCTTTAATTTATTTTACTAATCATTCTAACACATATCTAAATCTATAAACATATTATGCATTTTGAGTGGATTTAACATACTATAAGCAATTTTAGTACGACAACGTTAGATGGGAAAGACTTTCCTACATAAACTAATAGAAGTCATTGTAAAGAATACAAGGTGTGAACATTGATTAAAACACCAATGTATCTTATCATTTAGATAGTAAGTTTAGGTCCATCTTAATAGAATATAGGTATTGAATTAGTAACTAAGCAAGATATTACTAAATATAGAACCATGTCAAGTTGGTAACAACCAAATGCCTTTCTGTTCTAGGTCAAAGTCTTAATATTTTTTTTTTACTTAATTCTACTTCTTTTGATAGATTATAATATCCAAGTTATAATTCTTCTATCATTTCCTTTATAAATTGTGTCAAAGGCAAGAATTGGGTTCTTTCTATTCTTACGAATAGTCCTAGATGGTCACCATATGTGAGTCCCACCAATGGATCTTAATTAGTAGATTGGTTAAAAATATAGTCTTAAGTCAATTAATTATATAAATTCAATGGTTAGAGAGTCTTTTTAACTATTTAAGTATTTATTAGAATTTAGAAGTATTTATAAATATGAAAGTCTAATTAGAAGAAAAGTTATAAAAATAGAGTTTTAGTAAGTCTTGGAGGCAATTATTTTAGTTGGTTTAGTATTTTTACTTATTATTAAGTATTAAGAGTTAGTTATTGAAACCAATGTCTATATTGGTCTTCTAACTATATGTATTACTCATTAAAAACCTATAAATATTACTTAGTAGGTAGAAGAAGCATGAGAAAGAAATCTCATGTCTTTTTAATTATTTTATAAAAAATAGGATTTTGAATTGATTTATATTGATTTTATTATTATGAAAAATTTCCAAGGTAGAATAAAATAGTCTTAAATTGATATTATCATCTTAGAAATATTATAGAGATTTTTAGAATTTATTTAGAATTAATTAAGAATTTTTAGAGCAATTTTGAAAACTTTGGTATAAATGAGTTTTACCACCTTGGGAGCCATTATGAAGAAATGGAGCAAGATTTGAAGGCCATACAAGGTTCCTAGGCTAATAGGGTGTTTTTAAACACCATGGTGAAGTCAAAAATGCAAAATTATTAGTTCTATTAGTATAAAATAGGAGGACCAGAACCTAGTGTAGTCCTTGTAGGAAGGGAGGTGCACAAGTCCCATATGGGTTGTGGCACCTTGGATGTAGGTAGGAGGATAAGACTAAGGCCTTGTGGCCCCTCTAAGACACCCATATACACTACTTGTGAGCCTTGGTGAGGTTCGAACCCATGATCTTGTAACAAGTTATCCTCGAGGTAAAAATTTCTACTTAACTTTTTTCATTGTTTACCTTCTAACTTTGAATTATCATAACTTACTCATAATAACTTAGATTTACATGTTTTTTATATCATTGAAAAGATAAAAAAATTACCTATTTGAAAATATAGTTTATACTTTTTATTTTTATTTTTTACTAGGTGAAAATTTAGTGAACAGATTGTGACTAGTTTTGTAGTGTGCAATTACTTAATTGCACATATTTCACTTGTTTTGTATTGTTCTTCTCCTTCATTGTTGTTTATTGCTCCTTATACTTTATACCACAATTTATAAGCAACTCTTAATTGAAGCCACCTTATAACTTGGATTGAGGAGTAAATTTTATCTTCACAAAGACCAAAGTCCACTTTATTCTATACTTCCAAAAAAATCTTGTCTGCCATCGTCATCCACCCTAGTACCATAACTTACAACTTTAAATCTATAATTCTATTTACTGCTAAATAATCCTTAATTAGTACTTTCATATCTCTTTTATTAAAGTTAGTTTGAAAAAAATCACCAGTATTTTTTATTGCCACTTTTCCATCTTTCCAAAAAAAAAAAAATCTTTTTGCACTATTTCATTGAATTCACCACAATCCTTTTGAAAATGAAAATCATCATCACACCAAATACATCTTTGCACATATCCTTGTTTTAAAGTAGCTTTTGAATTCATTGTAAAAGTCTTCTCTTTAAGCCTTATAAGTTTAATTTGAAGATCCCGTATTTCATATATAAGTTTTTCAATTCCTACATCTTCTTTTTTTGATATAGTCATTGAAGGTTGGACAATAGGTACTATTGATTGTGAAGTGGGTACTTGGATTTTTGATACTTGCACAATTCTTTGAATACCAACCCTATCTTTTCTCTTTTCTCTTTTTGCAAGCAATCCCACTATATCTTCAACTTCTTTTCATTTTATTGTCAATTCTTCATCTTCTTCTTTATCCTTAAGAAGAATTTCTAATCTTTCTTGTAATTTTCCATCAACTTCTTGAAAAATTAACTCAACCTTGTTTAGTTCCAAGGTTATCTTTTATACTTTTGATAATCAAATATATTGCCTCTCAAACTTTCTTAATAATTTAGTAGCTTGTAATTTTTTTATTAGGACGCTTAATCCATTCCAAAAATAATTTTTTAGTGACCCAATAAGAGTCTTCCAAGGAATACTCCTCTTAATATGTGAAAGAATCTCTCCCAAGAACTTCCAAATTGCTCTACTAAAAGAAAATCTACTTGAAGCTCCACTCAAAGATCCACTTGAAGCGCCACCCAAAGCTCTATCAAAAACTCCAAAATCTACCTTCTTGTCTTCTTGCACCATCAATTCTAAATAACCAAAATAAAATCTAATACCTTCCACCTCAAACTTTCATGTTAGATTCACCACTTATGTTGTATGATATATTGTCCAGTTTGAGAATGCATTGGGCACGTAGCTGTGGAGGGTGAAGTTGTGATTCATTATTGAAGTTTACTGAATAAGATTAGGATTTATAAAGAGAAATCTTAGTTACTTGATTGTGCATCGTAACAAAGCAATTGGGATTTATATGTAGATAAAATTATCAAGAAGAATATTTTTAAGCACTTTGTATTGACTTGTTTTAGATAATAAACTTTGTATTGACTAAACTTTGTTTCAGATAATGTTGATAGTTAGATAATAAACTTTGTATTGAATAAACTTTGTATTGACTTGTTTTAGATAATAAACTTCAATAACTTTTAATCTAACTATCAACATTATCTGAAACTCTACATACAAATGTAAATATAAGTCTTTTATATGTTTAATAAGTTTCAATCTAATCCAACTTATTCATGCTTTTCAATATATAAACGTGTTACAATATGACATGTCAAACTTACAAGACAAGTTTCTTATATGTGAGCTATATAATTAATTTGTTCTATAAGCTACCAATATATGCAACACATGGCTAACTTGTTGGCCAAGTTTTTAACCTATCAATCACTTGTATATATAAATAAGAATAAAACCTTGCCAATGAAGCTTCTAGGAAGCTTTTCTTATGAAAAAGTCCAAGATACATCAAATTATATTTGCTACATATTTTGATCTTTGTTCTCTTTAAAGATAATTAATAGGTCATCTCAGCCATTAATAATGTCTCATACTAAGGAAAGAATCACCTTGATATTTAATCATTGTTGGAGCCTTCATAACTTTCTTCAAACAAAACATTTGAAACACCATCAACAATAGTTTCTATATCTAAAAGTATCATCCAACATAGGGAGTCTCTTCTAAGGTTGTAATATCAAATAGGTTGTATCTCATCATCAATTTGAAAAAAAACATGTTATTTGTAAATCATCAAATTAACTCACTAGTTGTTTTAGGATAAAAGAATATATTTAGAATGCCAAAATTATAATTATAAAATAAAGATATATTTAGAAGATACTAAATAAAAAAAAATAATATTAATGAGAAAGAAATAGAATCTTAGTAAGTCTTGGAAATAATTATCTTAGTTGATTTAATATTTTCTTTTAATTACAAAAAATTAGTATTTAATTATTGAAACCAATGTCTATATTAGCCTTCTATCTCTATGTACTACTTATTAAAAATATATAAATATTACTTAATAGGTAGAAGAAGCATGAAAAACAAACCTCATATATTTTTAATTATTTATGAAGAAAATAGGATTTTTAATTGATTTAAATTGGTTTTATTATTAACAAAAATCACCAAGGTAGAATAAAATAATTTAAAATTGATATTATCATTTTAAAAATATTATAATAATTTTTAAATTTTATTTAGAATTTATTTAGGAATTTTTAGAACAATTTTGAAGGCTTTTGTAAAAAAAAGTTTTACCACCTTGGAAGCCATTATGAAGAAATGGAGCAAGATTTAAAGACCATACAAGGTTCTTATTCTAATTGGATATCTTTGTACACCATGGTGTAGTTAAAAATGCATAAAAATGAGTTTTACTAGTAGAAAATAGGAGGACGAGCAGCTAGTGTAGTCCTTGTAGGAAAGGAGGTGCATAAGTCCCATATGGGCTGTGGCACCTTGGATGTAGGTAGGAGGATAAGACTAAGGCCTTGTGGCCTCTCTAGAAGATTCACATATACTAATTGTAAACCTTGGTGAAGTTCGAACTGATGATCTCTTAAGCAAGTTATCCTTGAGGTAAAATATTTTTACTTAATTTTTCTATTATTTATCTTCTATCTTTGAACTATCATAACTTACTCATAGTAACTCAAATATACATGTTTTTTTATATTATTGAAAAGATAAAAAATTATCTATTTAAAAATATAATTTTTTATTTTTACTTTTTACTTTTTACTAGGTGAAAATATAGTGAACAGACTATGACCTAGTTTTGAATTATATACTTATTTGATACTATTTACTTCACATATTTTGTGGTTGTTCTTCTTGTTGTTCTTGTTATTTGCTTCCTTTACTTTATACTACCAATTACAAGTAACTCTTAAGTGAAGCCATCTTATAACTTGGATTGAGGGGTGAAATTTTTCTTTTTATTTTGGTATGTTTGCCAGGAGGTGGTGCTTCTAATTGTGTAGGTGAATGTTGAGTGAATTAATGGTAATTGACCTTTTATGTGGACTTGTTGAGTGAACATTTCAACTCTATTCTCCATTATTAATAAATATTCTACCTCTCTTCATTGTTGTTGTAAACATGTCTTTTATCATTCATAGTAAAAAAAAATTAAATTAAATTAAATTAAATAAAGAATAATTTGCTCTTGGATTTTCATCAATCAATTTTTATGTGTTTGTTATTTGACTTAGAAATTTTATGAGATTGTGAATCTTAATGTTAGCTTCTTAAAAATATATCACATATTTGATTTGGATCAAAATTGAATTTTTAGTAAGTTTTTGATTAGAAGGGAATTCACTGCCTTGGCAATTATATATACTCTTTGTTTAAAAATACATTTTTTAGGGCCTATTGACTATTTTCAATTGAAATATTTTTAGATTAAAAATACTTAAAAGATGAATTTAAAGTGATATAATTGTTATTAAATTTTTCATCAATACTCAATTTGTGGCAATTTTTAGAATGGATAAGAGTTGCTACCTTAGGTGAAATACAATTCAGAGGTGGAGCTCATCTTCAAAGGTTTTATCACTTATCTCCTTGTAAATTTCTTATTGAGGGCCCATCTCTAGTAGTTGAGGAATTTAATCACTATCTCCACCTCTCATATTCCATCTTTTTATAAGAGACAAAAGATTGATTATTCAAATAAGCAATTTTTTATTTTATCATTGTAAATTTTCTTATAGGCGACTTTTTTTTAGTAGTAGAGGGATTTAATCACCCTCTCTATCTACCATATCCCTTTTTTTCATAGGTGTAGGATAAAAAAGGTTCTCTAATAGTAGATTAGACAAATTACTTTATTAATAAAATAAGAAGAAGAAGAATAAGAAAAAACAATCATTCTAGATACGATACTTCTAAAGTAAGCCTTTAACTAAGCAATGTGATTGAATTCTTATTTCATTAAATTAATATAGATTATAGATTAAGAAGTAATGGATACAAGATAAGAAGTGGTATTAGAAAGCTAAGTTTCAAATAAATTCTTTAACTTTTGTCAATTTTTTTCAATACTTTTAAGTTTAGTAGATACACATAAAAGCAATGAGCGGTGTTGTGTTGTGGTTCGGCTACTATGTGAAAAAATTGTACATATATATTTAATATATAATTTACTACATAGCTAAAATGAAGCCATATTAGTCAACTTTTATTGGTTATAGGATGTGATCAGGTTGCTAGTTTAAAAAAGATCTATTGAAAGGATTACTATTAAGATTTATACGATCTTATTTTCTTTTTAGTAGTGACTTTTGAGGTTGATTTTATATTGATAGTAACTTTTGTATATCTTAAGTTACCTTTGTTAGACATTGGTGATCCTTAAAATCTTAGTTTACTTCTTTTATTTGGTGCTTAAAGCACAAAGTATGTAAATCTTATAAGAAGAAAGGTTAGAAATGGATCTTTAGTGTAAAAATGGTAGTTTGGCCATCCATGTGGATGGATAGAGATGGATGATAGAAATCTCTATTCTAATTGGCCAAAAATCATGCCCAATGGGCTTCAAGGAGGCTGCCCAAGGGTTTATTAGGGATTAGGGTTTGCTTTTCGAAGTGAGTCGAACATTAGAGGCTAGGATCATAAGGTTTAGGTTTTTGGATCTGGTTTAGGTGCAAATTTTGTGTGATTTGCACTTTTTATGAAGAAGTTATAGGCACTCAAAGGTTAAGGTGTCAATTTTGGACCTACTATCACTCTTTTGGGTAAAACTCGCGCATACAAAGCGCAATCAAGGATCGGCAACTAGGATTGGAGAGAAAACTTTCACGGCTACATTTTTTATATATGGCTTGATAAAATCTAAGCTAGAATGAAGAAGATATTAGGAGTTGAAGTCAGTGCTTACAAACTTAAGGGCAGTAAGTGACCCACTTTCATAGTGGTTACATTTTGAGCTATATCTTAGACAATTTAATATATTTTTGGCTCGAAATTTTTAGAAGTGTATATATTTATGTCACAAGATTATATGCAAAATTTTGTAGTATTAAGATTTTGGGTTTGTGAGATATAAGGAAAATAGTGCTCGGGTATCTCTGAGCTAGGGTTTTAAGCACCTGCTAGGGGTTTTGAGATATTGGACGATTGGAAATAAATTCATGGTTGATTCTTTCTTGTGATGAAACTTAAGAAAATTATCTACACTTAAAACTAAATTTTATAGGAACTGAATGGTTGAATCAAGAGTTATTGGACTCTAAAGTTCAGCAAGAAATAAGTCGTTGTAGATGAATAAAGTTTTGAAGGATTTTTGTGGAAATTTGAACCCTTTTTGTACAAACTTACTTGAATACAAGAGGGTTTACATATATAACTTTTCTTTTGTAAGATTGTTGTATTATTTGTCCTTTTTATTGTAGACAAATCACTTGTTGGATTTTTGCCATCAAGTTTCAAATAAACTCTCCATAGCCAGGTATCCAATGTATTCCTAGATAGAAGGCTACACCATACGACAGGAGAAGCTAGAAGTTAGAGGGTAGAATCTGAAAAGAAGATGGAAGAAAGATAATTTTTCAATCTCTCTTGTAGATATGGGTATAGGAAATAAATAGAACCTGTAATCTTTTAATTTTAAATCCTAAGTCTTATTGGAATATTTAGCTTGGATCAATAAAGAAGATATCATATATTTTTTGGCCTTCGTTAACAAGTGTTAGATTAGCTAGAAATGCAATAAGATGAGTTCTTTTTCAAAGTGGTATGAATTGATTGCAAAGAATCTTTTTTGTAATGTAATCTTTTTGTTAACTATTGTAGTGGATAATTTCCTGACAACTTTTGTGTGAAGAAATAAAAAAAAAAAAAAAAAACTCGTACTCCATGTTATCCTAGTACAAAAAATTTCTTTATATTATTGTTGGTTAGGATCACTTCCACACATGGTTATACCATATAGTAAGTAAAGTTGAAAAAAATATTGCTTAAAATGATACTTAAGCAATTATTCTCTCTTTACTTGATTCTGTTTTGTTTCTCTTCCATGTTGGCAGATATTTTAAGTGGATTGTAGGTGGATGGCCAAAACTTTTTAAGTTAATTTTTTAGGAATTGATATATTAAAATTATAAGTCTAGATGAATGTTATGTCCATAGTCGTGCTAGATGCTTTGTTTTATTAGATCTAATCAATCTAAATTAATTCCATCTATAGAAAATTAATTTTTTTTTTTTTTTAAATCCCATTCTAAAATTTAGAAAAATTGAGGTCCAATGATTGGATAAACAAGATATACCTACAACATCATATAACATATTTGTATTCAATCCATTGGAATTAAATCCTAATCTAATAACAAGAATAGAAGAGATAGATCCAAAAAAAATTTATTCTTTTATAGAAATAGATCAAAAGGGAGGTACATCAAAACCTAGCTCTCTTCTAATGGATTATAAGGAAGAACCCTCTCAAATATCTATATCTATTAATCCCTTGGTCCAAGTAAGAGGTTTGCTTATTGTAATTTCAAAAGATTTATAAGCAACATCCATGTCATACAACTTTTTTATGTTCAAAGGGGCTAGGAATAACAATCCAAAAATACACGTAGAGAGGTTCATAGAAATTTTTATAACTTGCTTGATAACTAATCCTAGATATTATCTTGTGTGGTTTTTAAGCACATTGTTGTATTATAACACATTTATGTGGTAAAAAATATGAACAAGAATGATTTCTATTTAATTTTTAATTATCTTGATTTAATAGAAATTCAAGATACTTAAAAAAAGATTTATGAAAGTGTCTTAGATTATTTTCTTGTTTATTAGCTAATAGATAAAAGTTAGTTATTAAATTTTTCTTCTAAGTTATAAAAATTCTATCATTACTTTTAAAAATACCATAAGTCAATAAAAATAAGATAGAAGAGATAAATAATTAATATAGTTGATATTAAGATTAAATTGAGGAAAGTATCAAGCTTAAAAATCGTTAAAATAAGTTAGATTGATTCCCGGGGATTGACCATGTATGGGACATGGTCAAAATCCGACCTCTAGCTACAAAAATGGCTACCAAGGGCAAGATATAGGATCATTTGAAGATTGGCAAGTAGAATTAGAGAATTAGCTTCAAGTTTGTTTTAAAGGCATTGACTTATTTCTATAGGATTTGAAAGGACTTAGCAATCGCTATCTAAAGTTAGGATTTATATTGGAGATGAAGTTTTTATGCAATAAAATTAGGGAAGGAGAAGGGGAAGAGATTGCCAAATATATTTGACAATTTGAACTAATAATAATCTGATTTATAAGAATGCTTCTCACGAATGACACTCTCATCGACTTTTTTTGTCTAAAAATTTAATAAAGAAGGTACGATTAAAGAAATCTTCAAAGGAAGGCCAAAAACCTCAGAAGATATCAAAAGAATAGCATGGATGATTGAAGATATTAACAAACAAAAAAAAAAGATGTGAAAAAAAGAAGATTATAGAATCCTAAGTTTTATACCAATCTATGCCCATAAGGTAGATAAGTCTCAAAGACATCCTTATAGGATTGTGGAAAATCAATCCCAACTTATAAACCATTATCTTCCACCTGTAGAGGTTAGACTACCATCTAGCCTCTCAGAATTGATATATCTAGAAGATAGAAATAAATAGAAAGAAGAATTTAAAAATAAAGTTTTTCAATGCTAAAAGAGATTTTTAAAATAATTGGCACAATAAATGAAAATCATATAAAAATAAATGATCTTTTTAATTAAGGGCCAAAATTCAAATCAAGTTCCACCTTCTATAAATTCTGATAGGCATACTTCAAGGTTGTGGTATATTCAATATAGCCAATCAAGACACACTAGCCAATTTTTTTCAAATCTATAAAATTATTAACATAATCTTTGTAAGC
Organism: Physcomitrellopsis africana; assembly: GCA_036785485.1. NCBI lineage: Eukaryota > Viridiplantae > Streptophyta > Bryopsida > Funariales > Funariaceae > Physcomitrellopsis > Physcomitrellopsis africana. Next base: position 115,132 of record JAWRVF010000866.1, read on the forward strand.
AATAATCTTATGTTCCATCTCATAAGAACCAAAAAAATTCAAGGCCTAACTCTTATTCAACAAATTGTAAGAATCCTAATCCAAGCTTTAAGAACCAATCATAGCAATGGCAAGTGATTTATCACCTTTGTGGTAAAAGGCACCCACATAATAACTGTTGGATAGAAAATAAAGCAGTGTATAGAAGTTGTAGAAGAATGCATCCTACGGAGGTATATAGATAAACCGATAAGGTAGTTTTTTTAAAGTTCTCACAAGGAAATTATCATCAACAAGCTCAAGATCATTTGAAGGGAGAAAGAATTTCTAATTCAAATAATACTTTAAAATCTCCTAATTTATTCTATGATTATAATAATAATTGTCAAAACCAACATCTTCCTTTGGATTTAAATATTAAGTCAAGATTCATTCTTTCAAATATTAATTAGTTTTAACATAGCCAACAACTTGACAATCAAGGTTCACAAGATGTGAGGTATTTAGAAATAAGAAATAAAGAACAAGGATTTTAATTCATGAGGGATCAACCTTCATCTTTTCAAATAAACTACATTTCACATAAAGACACTAGAAGAGAAGAGCATCACCGGTGATAACCAAGATGACCTTGTCATATGATGTGGTCTTCTATCAAGGAATACACTGGGTACCTAGCTATGGAGAGTTTATTTGAAATTTGATGGCAAAAATTCAACAAGTGATTTATCCTCAATAAAAAGAACAAATAATATAATAATCTCATAAAAAAAAAGTTATGTATATAAATCCTCTTATATTCAAGTAGGTTTGTACAAAAAGGGTTCAAATTTCCACAAAAATCCTTCAAAACTTTGTTCATCTGCAAGGACTTATTTCTTGCTAAATTTTAGAGTTGAATAACTCTTCATCCAACCATTTAATTTCTTTAAATTTTTTTTAAAATATAGAAAATTTTCTTAAGTTTTACTACAAGAAAGAATCAACCATAAATTCATTTCCGATTGTCCAATATCTCAAAATCCCTAGCAGGTGCTTAAAATCCTTCACCTTAGCTTGAATTTCATCAAATTGTATGTGAAAAGTGTAGTTGTAATAGTGTTCTCTCCAACCCTAGTCGCCGATCCTTGATCACGCTGTGTATGCACGAGTTATACTCAAAAGAGTGACAGTAGGTCCAAAATCAATATCTTAACTTTGGGCGCCTATAACTTTTTCATAAAAAGTGCAAATCACACAAAATTTGTACCTAAACCAGATCCAAAAACCTAATCCTTATGATCTTAGCCTCTGATATTCGACTTTCTTCAAAAAACAAACCCTAATTCTTATTATACCCTCGGGCAGCCTCTTTGAAGCCCATTGGGCATGATTTTTGGCCAATTAGAATAGAGATTTCTATCATCCATCTCTATCCATCCACATGGATGGCCAAACTACCCTTTTTACACTAAAAACCCTTTTTTAACCCTTCTTTTTATAAGATTTATTTACTTTGTGCTTTAAGCACCAAATAAAAGAAGTAAACTAAGATTTTAAGGGTCACCAATGTCTAACAAAGGTGACTTAAGATATATCTAAGTTATTATTAATATAAAATCAACCTCAAAATTACTATCAAAAGAAAAAATAAGATTATATAAATCTCAATAATAATCCTTTTAATAGATCTCTTCTAAACTAGCAATCTAACCACATTTTATAATCTATAAATGTCCATTAATATTGCTCTCATTTAGCTATATAGTAAATTGTACATTAAATATATATATATAATTTTTTCACATAGTAGCCAAATCACAACACGACAATGTTAAAATGTATTAAAATATATTTAATTATGTTAAATCTTGTTCCAAACTTTTTTGATTTAACACAATTTAACACATTTTAACACATTTGTACATCACCTTGGTTATCATAGGTGACACTCTTTTCTTCTAGGGAGAAGTCTCCAAGAGGCAAAAGAGCTTTCTAATATACCAACCTTGGTAGTTATAATAAGGTCTAGATATATTAGTCTTCCCTCTTTTATTTCAATTGATAGTGCAAATAGTTCAAAGGATTTTCTTTATTTTTTAAATTTAAATAAAGCTACAAAGGAGGCAATGGTAAATATTAGAGATTCTAACAAATTATTTCAAGTCCTTAAATCCAAACCAAGTAGAGTACTAATTACCTTGAAAAAAATATTCAAACAAAAGAATTTTCTTCTAAGGAAGACTAAGAAAGACCTAAAATTCTTGAGCTTGAATTTAACCCTTCAACTCAACTTAAAAGCAAGGATTACATCAATTCGTATGATTTATGAGAGGATTTGAAGAAAATTAAGGCAGATATCACAATTGTTCAATTATTGGAGGTTTTTCTCTTAATAAGAAAGAACTTTAAAACAAGAATTTCTATTGAAAGACAATAACAATCTAAAATATAAATTTTAGCTCATATTAGAAAAATTTAAGTGGTATAAGAAGTGAAGGCAATTGAACTAGAAGTGTTTATAATAGATAAAATCATATCCTATACCATTTTAGAGGGGGGTAGTAGTTTAAACATTATGCCAATGAAAAATATGGAAAAATTAAGACATAATATCATTGGTTCTTTTCTATTTATAATTGATATGGCTAATCAAAGCCAAGATACACTTTTGAGACAAATTAGTGGTTGTAGAATGACAACAAGAAATAAAGAATATTCTTTTATTTTTCATGTAATTTATATGCATTCTAATAAAAATTTATTTCTATTATTTCTAGATAGACCTTAGTTAACGGCAGCTAATGCAAGAATTAATTAGAGAAGTAAAAAGTCCTATATCATCTATGGGCTACTATAAAACTTGATTAAAATCCTTATTCAATCTCAAGAATTTTTTTCAGCCAAAATCTCATCTCACTCTTCAGAAGATGAGATTTTGAATTTACAACCATAGAAGGAGTTCAAAAAAAAAGTTAGATTTGTAGATTTGATAACAAATAAAGAGATTCACTTAAGTACGGTCTAATCAAGTCCATTAGAATATATAGACTCTAGTCTATATGATTGAAAAGATGATAGAAAGTATGGTTCTATCGTTTTACTTACTCTATCAATATTGCCTAGAGAAAACCTGTAAAAGGGGATTCGAAAACAAAGAAAGACTAACCGCATTGACTTAATTTATTAGAGTCACATAACTAACTGCCTTCAAACATCAGAGTTCAATGCACATATAACTGCTTAGAAACAATGCCGACCATTCAATCGATACTGCTATTCCGCAACTAAGAATAAACTTTGTGACCCAATCTCCCACGAATTCTCCTATTATAATCTGCTATCTTCTTCCAATCGCATAACAATATCCGACAATACTATACTGTCTCAATAGACTGCTTACACTTGCTACTTTCCTTAATTATTGGAAATAACTTCTCACCAAGAACTTCTTTCAAAACAAATCATCTGTCTCTAAAATTCTCTTTCATCACTTAACTCTCACAGCCAATACGGCATAATATTCTTGCTCACAATCAAACTGCATTGACATATCCAATCTTCGGCTACCAATTCACTACACCAAACTGAAGCAACAATCCATTATAATTCCTTACTCATCTATTATTAAATTGAATAATCTGTTTTTATTACTGTATTCCATGATTGACATGATTTAATCAATTGGAATGAAATCCGGATTCTCCACTACGGTGTCGTGGTAGAGAAAATCTGCCTCAAGAAAGCACTGGGCTTCTGGCTGCAATTAAATACTCAATCAAGGTCCAAAATAATAAAACCCTCAAAATTTTATAAAATTTTTTTTTTTTTTTAGGGCTATTACACCCAATATATAAGCCTTATTTCACAAAAAACACTGAACTATATCAAAATACTCTAAATCCTCATTCACCCGTAGGAGGAGAATTTTTTCCAAACTTCATTTACCTATAACTCTTAATCTAACTATTCAAATCTACTAAAATTTCACATGAAATACTGATATATTTTTAACAACTAGCACAACAAATTTCAACTGTTAATTATTTATCGATCTATAGATATTGTAAAAACCCTAACAGTAGCTTTAAACCCTTATTTACAAACACCTATGTACTAAATTCTTCATATCTCACAAACCCAATGTCCAAATGCTATAAAACTTTGATGCATAGCTGCTTAGCACAAAGATTCACCTTCTTGGAAATGTTTAGATAAGAATTCGTCCAGAAACTCAAGATATGCCAAAACCCATCACTATGAATAAAATGGCCTACTTACTGCCTTGGAATTCGTTTTGCTATCTTTGACTCCCAATATCTCCTTCTTTAAAACTTCTATTGTAAAAATTCTTCCACATTAGATGTAGAGCTTGAAATCGCCTCTCTAGCCGCACCTCTCGATCTCCAAAAGCTCTCATACAACTCCTCCAATCTTTAAAAGAGTAACAGTAGGTACAAATTACACACCTTAACTTCAAGCGCCTACTTCTCCCTCATAAAAATTCCAAATCTCTCAATTTTTATACCAAAATTGTAGCCCAAAAAACAAGCTTTCTAATCCTAGTCTTTGATTTTCAAATGGCCTCTATGCAATTGTCAAAACCCTTATTCTTGTTGCAAGCAGCCTCCTCAAAGCTTATTAGGCATGACCATTGATCAATAGGAATGAAGAACTTCACCCCTTGTCTTCATTCATCCTCACTTTGTCTTCATCCTTCTAAATAGGCCTCTTAGTAGTTTAGCTCTTCTTCTTTGGATCCCAATTGCCTTTCAAGGCTTTATACTAAATATTTAGGCTCTATATAATTTAAAAGCCATAACCAAACTAAGTAAAAATCTAAAATAAATTTTCTTACACCAACTCCCTTTCATTTATTTTACTAATCATTTTAATACACATCTAAACCTATAAACATATTATGCATTTTGAGTGAATTTTACATACTGTAAGTAATTATAGTACGACAACAGTCTAACACAAAAAAAAAAACAAGAGGTAGCACCAAGCTTATTCCGGCTCAGCACTATCACAGTCTAGCCCCGACTCCTCCATATCGAATCGATTTATACTTACCTCCACTATATTAACTACTATACAACTAATGATAATTACTTTTTCTAACTTCTTCATCTATTCTATCTTCTAAATTGACCATTCATTGACTTACTATCTATTTTTAATCCTACAAATTATGTATCATAAATCGTAAAATTTCTACCCATTCTATATAGTTCCACTCCTAATTGTACAACGCCCTTGCAAACACAAAATTTGTAAAAAGAGTTTTTAGTTATGAAGCTTGCTCTTTAGAATGGGATGCTCCTGGATTCTCCATAGGAGATTCCTCTATGTTTGGATCTAACAATACATCCTCATCTTCCTTCGATAAATCGACATGATTGCTCTTCAACTGGACTGATAAATCTTTGTTATCTACTCCCAATTTTTGAACTTAAATCTCCAATTGTAGAATTCTGGTATCTTTTGCCTCTAATTGGTGCTCTTATTGCTTCATCTTCTCCTCTAACTCACTAATATTCAAAACTGACAGAATAGATACTTGTGGCCAAACGACATTGGCCAAATCGCCCTCCAATTTTGCCACTACACCCTTCAGAGCACCAATTTCTACATGTAGCTTATCCATTTCAATTCTATATTGGTCTTCCAATTTCACCTTTTCCTATTCTAATTTTGCTATTTTTTCATGTTTTGCTTGCAACTGGCACTTCAGCGCCTCTCTTTCCAAATCCCATGTCTTACAATTTTCTATTAGTTCTTGTTTTTGGCTGTTCAGGATTCTTTGAGTGCGATCTTTATCATTTGTCCAATTTTTCTTTTCCTCCACTAATTTCCGCTCCAATGCCAGCTTGGATTCCGTCTTTGCCCTAATAAGGTGATCATATTCCACAATTCGGCTGCTTTTTTTTATTATCTTCTTCTTGCTCAATTCCAATTATTGCCTTAAATTTCCTTCCAACTGACTTATGATAAGCTGCAATTGAGAAATTTGACCCAATATTACTTCCATGAGGTTCCTTCCTTCCAATATTTCGGTGTTCAAAATTGGAGCCTCAGCCATCCTTTCAATTACTGCACAAATTCGAATCCACCCTAATGTAGTCTCCGAGATAGCCTCCCGTTTCCACGATCTACTTGATTCTCCAATTTTGTACACCACTACCCCTAGACTAACTGATAAATTCGACATACTTTGTTACGACATTGAGGAAGGTACAATTTTCTCTACTGTTAGTTGACTTAACGTATATGCAATAACGGAGTGCACATAATGGGAGCGTAGTAAAGATACAAATTTACGAGTTTTTTGCTTGGCTCCTATCTCTATATAGATACAAATTGCTACAAAGACTGCCCAATTAAACACCATGCCTTCAAGTGTTCCAATTGTAACAAACAGTAAGTATTTGGACATGTATGTGATATGCCGATTCAAGCCTAATTACTTCTAAACGAACCGCATCCATTCCATAAGCTCTAATATAAGTGCCTCCGCCACCTTCGAGCCTTGATTCTTCTCAAATGATGACATGTCTCTTTTGAAGTAACTTTCCAGTCTGAAGTCATTGGACACTTTGATGCCTACTGCAAGCTCACTTATTGATAGATGTAATACCTTCTATAAGGTACTCTCATTGATCCCAATTATTCTCTCCTTTACTATACTTAAACCATCTTTTGGATCGTAATTTTCTATATACTCTGCCACCAGCTTTAAATCAATTGGTAGCAAGTTATCTGACCCTCGTAAAAACACATACATGTGTGCATTTCTAAAATCTCTCTGCATTTGTGGGGACCAACACATTTCCAACTTTATTGGCTCCATGTTGGTGATCACCACCAGGGACAGCGATTGCAAATTATTCTTACTTCTCACGTTTCAGACATATTCTTCTCTATCTGCAGCTCTCTTTGACCTTTCCATCAACATTGTGTAATGCTTATTATGCACTCCTTGCTCGTACTAACATTACCCTCTAACTATAGAAAATTCTATACTTTATTAAGCATATACTTGAACAATCAAACTCAAAATCAGAATGGTAATGAAAACTTCCATTAAGAACACCACTCCTAATCTTTTACTCGGGGTTTGAATCAACAATCTTTAATCTAGTGTACCAAATCATCACTTCCAATTTGCTAAACTAGTCCATATTAGGACCCAAAATTGACTATCAGCCATCTTTTCTAACCATCATGCATCTTCATAAAGGTAATCTATATTAAATAGGTACACCCTCTTCCCTCCTAATTTTTAAAATTTGTCCCAGATTTATGTAAAATAAAGACGTAATCAATTTTTATTAATTTGGGTAGTAAATTGAGTACCCATAAAATCTTCCAATTGAATTAAATCATTAGGAAAGACTTCAATTATTCAATACGGTCCATATCAACAGACCTAAAATTTCTCCGGATAATTATGAAAGCGACTATAATAAGGAAGCACCAGGTCATTGGACATAAAAGATTTAGGATATAATTTACTATCATAATAATTCTTATGGCAGTGTTGTCTAGCTTCTATAGTTAAAAGAGCTATAGTCCTAACTTCATCTAATTTTTTCAATTAGCCTAACCGATATTGGAAGGATTTCTTATCACCAAGATGTTCATCCAATGTAATTCATAAACTTGGAACTTCCAATTCAATTGATAATATTGTCTCTTGCCCGTACCTCAATTGGAATGGTGTGGAACTGGTAGTCACTTTATATGTAGTACGATACGCCCATAAGATTGCAAACAATTTATTATCCCAATCTGTTTCCACACCACACACTATTTTAATTAGAATTTTATACAAAATACCATTGGTCTTTTCAATCTATCCATTGGCCTGAAGGTGATATAGGGTTATCTTCTGATGCTTAATCTCGTATTTAGCTATCAAAGCCGCAATTGTAGAATTAATAAAATGGATTCCGAGATCACTAACCAATTTTTTAGAACACCCAAATCGAGTGATAATATTCTCATATAAAAATAAGGCTATTATATTAGCATTATTATTTTTTGTTGTCACCGCTTCAGTCCATTTTGTTATATAATTGGTTGCTACCAAAATATATCTTTTATGGCCATTTCATGAGGTTGGTGCAATTGGTCCTACAAAATCAATATTCCATTTTTCAAACGGTGCTTGAGCCAAAATTGGTACCAACGGTATGGCAGAAGTTCTAATAGGTCTACCAAAACATTGACAAAGATCACAATATCGGACATATTGGTGTGCATTCGAAGATATTGTTGGCCACCAATATCCAGCCATTAAAGCTTTGCAAATAGTGCTGTCACCGGTGTCGGGGTAGAGAGAATTTGCCTTAAGAAAGCGCTGGGCTTTTAGCTGTCACTAATTTCTCAATCAAGCTTCAAAAATGAAGAAAACTCAAAGTTTATATATATATATATATATATATATATATATTTTTTTTTTTTTGAGAAATTACATCAAATACATAAGCCTCAAGTAACTAACAACATCCAAAGTATGATAAAATCCTCTAAAACCTTATATATCTTTATGTGGAAATTTTTTCCAAACTTCAACATCTCATATCTCCTGATCCGATCGTCCAAACATAATAAAATTTTACATGAAGTACTAATGAATTCTTATCAACCTCTACAACAATTTTCAATTGCAAATTCATTGCGGATCTTGAGATATCTTGAAAACCCTAACAGTCGCTTCAAACCCTTGTCTTTATACACTGCCTTGGAATTGGATGCGCTGTCTTCAACTCTTCATATCTCCTTCGTCTAAATTCAAAACTTAAGAATTTCTTCATAATAAACGTAGATCTTGAAATCACCTTTCCAACCGCATCGTCCGATCTCCAAAAGCCTCCGTACAACTCCACAAAATTCCAAAAGAGTGACAGTATGTATGAAATCCACTCTTTAACTTTGAACAAGCATACCTTCTTCACCCTAACTCCAAATCGCCTAAAATTTCCTCTCAAACTATACCCAAAACCCTAAACTTTACAACCCTATCTCTGGAATTGCAAATTCCCCTTTTGAAGTCGCCGAAAACCCTTGTTAAGGTCGCGGGCAGCCTCCTCAAAGCCCATTGGGCATGGTATTCGACCAATAGGGATGAAGTTCCCTATTCCTTGCCTTCATCCGACCATGGCTTGATTTTATCCCTCCCAATTAGCCTCTTACTAGCTTAAATTTTCATCCTTAAGTCCCCACCTTCTCTCAAGGCTTCATACTAAACATTTAAATTTTATAATTTTTAAATACCATAACTAAAATAAGTAAAACAAAATAAAATAAAATTTCTTCTATCAACCATTTTTAATTTAACTTACTAACCATTCTAACACACATCTAGATTCATAAACATATAAGGCATTTTGAGTGGATTTTACATACTGTAAGCAATTACAGTACGACACCAGTAAAATATCCTCCACAATTATCCAAATGGCATTCTTCCAATATGGTACGCTATTGTGATTGAAAGAGAGAGCCTTCTTCAAGAAATCGCTGGGATCTTGGTTGCCTATTAAGTGAAGAAAAAGAGGACTAGTGAGGTATCTGTGTTTATATCCTTGTGATTTTATTCAAAATATCTTATTTATCAACCCTTTTTGTTCCTTCAACGATTCTTTGGTCAAATCCTTTTCTTCTAAAAGATTCTTTTAAAGATTCTCTTAGAAATTCCTTCAAAGATTTTTTCAAAGATTTTTTGTCAAAATCCTTAAATTATCCTAAGATTCCTTTAAAGATTCCTTTAAAGATTCTCTTAGAGATTCTTTGTCAAAACCTTAAGATTCTTTTAGAGATTCTTTCAAAGATTCCCTATCAAAACCCTAAGATTTCCTTAAAGATTCTTTTAGAGATTTTCTTTAAAATTCTCTATCAAAACCTTCAAATTTCTACGGAGATTCTCTTAAAGATTCCTTCATAGATTCCTTTTGAGATTCCTTTAAAAATTCCTTATCAAAACCTTAAGATTTTCTTAGAGATTCCTTTCAAGATTCCTTGTCACAATCCTAAAATTTTCTTGGAAATTCCTTTGGAGATTCTCTCTGAGATTTTCTTTCAAAACCCTCAAATTCCCTCAAAGATTCTTTTAAAGATTCTCTCAAAGATTCCTTATCAAAACCCTCAAATTATCCTAAGATTCTCTTGGAGATTCTCTCAAAGCAAGACCCAACTCACAAAAAAAAAATTGAGAAGAAAATAGTGTTTATTTTCAATCCTAAAAGGATTTAAATAGGTAATTTTAGCCAATACCTGGACAATACCCAATGTATGTTAATACTCGCTTGATACTTGCCTAATATCCGGTTGATATCCGGATATTAGGTATTCCTAAATCTAAAAATTCTTTGATTGATACCCGAGGAATCTTAAAATATTCTATCTAATATCTTAGAATCTTTTAGATTTCCTACTCGATACCCTGGAATCTTCAAATTTCCTATCTAATATCCTAGAATCTAGAGATTTCCTATCCAATATCCTAGAATCAAGAGATTCTCTATCCGATATCCTAGAATCCTCAGATTTTCTATCCGATACTTTGGTATCTAGAGATTCCTTATCCGATATCCTGGAATTCAGAGATTTCCTATCCAATACCCTCGAATCCTTAGATTCCCTATTCGATATCTTAGAATCTTTTAGATTTTCTATTCACACTGTAGTTTTAGAACTAGCTTTAATTTATCCCTATTCACACTATGATTTCAATTAGTTCTAATTTATCCTTGTTCACACTGTAATTTGAATTAATTCTAAATTAATCTTGTTCACACTGTAATTTTTGAACTAGTTCTAATTTATCCTTGTTCACACTGTAATTTGAACTAATTCTAAATTAACCTTGTTCACACTATAATTTTTGAACTAGTTCTAATTTATCCCTATTCACATTATACTTTTAGAATTAGCTATAATTTATCCTCATTCACATTGTAATTTTATAACTAGTTCTAAATTAACTTTGTTTTATACTGCACTTTTAGAACATACTTATTTGATTTTGATGCACTTGCCGCAAGTGCATCACGACATCCACCCTCCCGAACCTGCGCATCCTCTGGTATACGCCACCCTATTCCTCTTCATTCTCAATTGCTTCTCATTCTTCTTCTTCTTTCCAATCTTTTTCTAATAGCAATTCTTGATTTAATTTCTGAGCTTCTAATTCTTTGATATCTTCAGTATAAATTTGCCCATCTCTTTTCTTGAATAGTTTAATTTGTCTTCCTGTAATTTTAGACCTAAATGGTATCCCATCTAGTTCTCTCAAAGAGTAGATTGCATTATCGAATACCTCAATTACCACATATGGTCCAAACCATCTTTTGGAAAATTTTCTTAAGGCACTATGTTGATAATTTAATGTATTATCAAATACAAGTATCCAATCACCAGTTTGAATAGGATTTGATTTTAACCTGTATATTTTGTCAAACCTAATCTTATTGTGTAACCTTGTATCCTTCAATTTCTCAATAGCCCTTTGGTGATCTTCAGGTAACCTCTCTAATTGCCTGATTCGAAGCTCTAATAACCTTTCCTTGTGAATGTTATCCTTCTAGGCCAAGAACATCCAACTAAACATACTCTCCTCAGTTGACATCATAGGTTTCTATATTCCATCATCAATTCTATTGGCATATAGCTTGTAATAGAATTATGTATAGTCCTATCTATCCATAAAGCAAACGGCAACAATTTGAGCCAAAATTTAACTTTACCTCTACATACTTTTATCAAAGCCTGAATAATTGGAAGATGTCTTCTCTCAATTTTTCCATTTGCTTCTGGATTATAGGCTATAGTCAGCTTCAATTGGACTCCGTACCTTTTAAAGAACTCATGAGCTCCTGCTGTATCTAATTCACCCCTCTCTGCCCTCATTCTTCCAATGTTTCCATAACGGCATACTATATCTTCCAAAACAAATCTACAGACTAATTCCATGGATTTAATTCTTAAAGCCCTTCCCTCTATGTAATTTGATAATTCTTCACATGCCAAAACTAAATACTTCATATCCTATATGCTAGCTGGTATAACAATCAAGTCTAACATCCATTGAAAGTATATACTAGATGGATAAGTAGGGCACAAACCATCTCTGTGTCTAATCTTTGATTGCAATTGGCACTCTATGAATTTATAAATTCTTCTACATCTTTGTACATACCTTTCCACCAATACCTTTCTTTAATTTTGGTGAAGGTAGCCCATACTCCCCTGTATCCAGCCCATAATGTATCATGAAATTCTCTTAAAATTTGATGCTTAGTATCAACATCATCAACAACCTTCAAAGGAATTCCATCTATTTTTTTGGATCTCTTCCACAAGAGTCCTTCCTTCAAAATATATCCATAAGCTTCGTGTCTAATGTCTTTAAAATATTTCCAAGTCCAACCTTCTTCTTTCTTTAAAGTACTCAAGTATAAACCAATACTCCGTAATTTGCGCTCATACAAATCTATATTGAAAGATAAGATTTCACCAGTAGAAGTTTTTATTCCCGTTACGCATATATGATCCATTTCGATCCTTTCATCCTTGTCATAAGCAAGCATTTTCTTTTTATAGGAATATCTTACTCTAGACAATATATCTGCAATGCAGTTTTTCTTTCCAAAAATATGTACCAAGATAGGATTCATAGATTTGATATATATTATCTATCTCAACATAGCTATATCAGGAGTCAAGCAATTTGAAATCATTCCTAATACAAGTAAATAATCTATCTCCATAATTACTTCTGCTCCAATCAAATAATTTCTTTCTGTCTTTATTGCACTTAAAGCACCCCAAAGCTCTCTTTTAACTTGAGGATAAGCTCTTTGCCTCTCAGTAAGAACTCTAGCTCCAAACTTGATAGCAAATCTATTGCCTTCATTGTCATCTTGTCCAACACTCCATCCAATGGCTATCAGGCTTCTATCCATAGTTACAATCACTAGTCTCCCGCATTGATAATCTACCTGCCTCAATATTGGTGATAATTTTAAAACCACCTTTAATTCTTTCATGGCTTCATCTTGCTCTTGTTTCCAAAAAAATCTCTTCTTTTTTCTTAATAGCTTATATAAAGGTTCTGCTATGTGTCCAAAATGAGGTATCCAAATATGATAAATCCACATACTCCCAAAAATCTTCTTACCTCAGTTGTATTCTTGCATGGCTTCATACTTGAAATTGTATCAACCTTCTCTGGATTAGATTTTCTCCCATATAAACTACACAAATGTCCGACCACAATTATCTCATCAATTCCAAAACTTGATTTTTCAAGAGATAGAGTTAAATTTACTTCTTCAAGTCTCACCAATATTTAGTCAACATCATTAATATGCTTCTTTACAAATGCTCTGCATCCATCTTCATTTAGTTTTGAATCCATATCTTCAATCCTACAACCCTTAATCGGAATATCATCTAAGAAAGGAATTGTATTATTTGAAATATAATCTCTTAAAATTTGATTCATGGCACTTTGCATGTGTGTCACTAAGATAGTAGTATCCTGTGGTAAAGTATACATACGCACCAATCCCAATAGAGTCTTTATTATAATAATATCCCTGCTTTCTTTAACTAATTGAAATTGATCATATCTCGAATACAAATCTCCAATAGAATAGATAGAATGACCTGCAAATGCCTTAGCTATCTCATCTACAATTGGCCCAGTATCTATGTTGCTTATGGTGACTTTGTTAGCTGGTTGCATATCTTGAATAAACCTTAGTGCTCCAGACTTCTTAGGTACGCTAAACCAACAGTTGGAATAAGGTACAATAGAAGGTTCAAGGATCCCAATTCTCATCTTTTCTTTTAGTAAATCTACCAACCTTGGAAGTAAAGCTCTAGGCACACGAATCGGCTTCAAATTCCATGGTACATGAGGTACATTAAAAATAACCATTGGTGCAACTACACTTGGATCAACACAACCAATTTCTTTTGGTATAAAGACAAAAGCCTTACCATGTTCAAATATCATCTCAAAAAATTTCACCCTTTCTTCTTCGATCAAGAATTCACATCCACCAATCTTCAATTTATCTAGTGATTCCCATATAAACTTGTGACCAATCCTCCTTGGTTCCTTAAGACTTGATTCCCTTATTGCTTTCTCAATATGTTCTAAAATATTAAGAGGTAATTGAGTAACAATCGATTTTACCTTCTTAGCCACCGTCTTATACTTGGTATTAATCCTTGCTTCTTGTTCAATTCTACAATCTTTAATCATCTTCAATCTTAAAATAGATTTCTTAATTGCTTCATACGATTTCCTTGAATGTAAATCCATAACTATTTGTTCATATTTATCCAAATCTTCTCCAGATACTAAGTCTTACAAGTTCTTTAAAATACTGTTTATATCTTCTTTTAAACCTTCTTCATCAATCACCACAGAAATAAATTCATGACTTAAAATCAAACCCATATTTTTTAGCTTTTTCTAGTTTTTCTTCACACATCTTTGATATGTACTATCCAAATTATCAACCTTCAAAAACTTTGAAATTCCAAATTTTGTATAATCCAAAAATCCATTTTCAAACCTATCTACATTGGAAAGTATAAAACTAGAGGACTTATCTGCACCCTTGGACTCCCCATCCTCGAGGATGCTCTTCAAAAGTCCAAAAAATCATCACCAATTTTCAAAGGAGTTTCTTCTAATTTTTCCCTATTCCATTCATTATTGACTGTAATGACCAATAATGAATGGAACATGCTCCATATAATTCACCCCTCTCATTATTTGCAGCCTTTATTATCCATCTATGGTTGGTGTCAATAGGCCACATTCCCTTTTCATAAATGCTTTTAGACATTATGTTGATCTCAGATCCATTATCAACTAATGCCAAATAGGTTTTTTTACAATCTTCAATCTTCACCTTGGCTTTTGTAGTAGCCCTTGTCCAATATGTACAAAAAAATGCAGGCTTCTTTTCAACCCCTGTCCTTTCATATTTACAATTTGAAGCCTTTACTTGTTTATAGTCTTTACCCTTGGCCTTCTCCACTCCCTATCTAATTATTTTAATCTCTTTCATATTTATTTTGTTGATAGAAGTATCTAAGGTATTACATCCTTTTTTCTTGCTAAATTCCTCTTCATTTTCAAATACATTCATATCATTAATACAAGAATTTTTACGCCCTTGAATTTGTGTAACTTTTTCTTTACTATTACAAGACAAGATAAATACTTATACCTCTTTTTCTTCTTCAGTATTCTTTGTATTTGCCAAAGCCTTCATCATCATTGCTTCAAATGTCATTTGCATCTTCAATGATGAGCTCATGAAATTCCTTCTTGGCTATACCAAGAACCTCCCTCAAAGAAAATTTTATTTTTGCATCTAAAATTTTCTCTTCAAGAATACCTTTCATATCCATAGAGGATTCAATATCCGACTTCAATTTAAATATTGGATTCTTAGTCTTATCCTTCTTTGAATCTTCTTTTTCATTTTCCTTCTCCCATTTTTTTTTAGGTAATGCGGTGTTCTTTCTTAGATAGGAAAAAGAAGGCCCTAATTCCATTGGAGTGGTGGTTTGCTTCTCTTGATTTTTATCCACCATCCTTTGGTTTTGCTTCTTGCAATTGGGCTCTCCTAGTTTCTTTTCCTCTACAACCCTACCCCTTTTAACTTCAACCATAGCCTCCTGGATCTCATCATTCTCTTCATGAACTTCCAAATAAGCTTTAATACTTGTAGTATCAATTAGATCACTCCATCCAGTTTTCCAAAATTTAATTCAACAGGTTCTCCAGTTGTAGTAAGTCTTACTTTATCTTCTTTGAAGAAGATTATCCCTTTCTTCAAATCCTCTTTATAGGCTAAGCAATTCTTCTTGTCATGATCTTCATTGTCACAATATATACATCTCTTCATCCATTTCTTTGTTTCTATTGGAAATTTAGGAGAATTCAATCTTTCCCTTTTTTCCAATTCATTAAACTTGATCTTTAATTTTTTCATATTCTTGATAAGTTCTTTGAGAGTTTCATCAGGAACACCTTCTTTTGGATCAATAGAAATTGTTGGAGCAACTGGGATGGAAATAGGAGCCATTCTTGATTCCACAATTATACTTCTTTTAGCCTTTATCCTCTGTTACTCTATGATTGTCGCCACAGCTTTATTAACTTGTTTCCAATCATTAGTAAGGCCTTCCTTGCCACTTCTATTAATAAAAAGTAGAAGCAACTTATCTTGTAAATTCCCATCAATTGCTTGTAGAAAAAACTCCACTTTCGTGTCATCTAGCAACTGCCTATCTACTATAGGAAGTTGAAAAATTTTCCTTTCAAATTCTCCAAGCAATTCTTTAGGGCCCATTTGCTTTCCAGGTTGTTGTTCTATCCATTTCAAGAATATTCTTTTGGTCACTCTTTTTGAATCCTCTTCAAGAATATTCTCTTGGTCACTCTTTTTGAATCCTCTTTAAGAAACTCTTCCCTTAAAATTTTTTTATACTCATTCCAAGAGTTTATATCATCTCTGTACAAACCTTTGACTCTTTCTTTGACTTCAAGAATGCAAGCAAGTATAAAATTCAAACACATCCTTCTATAGGAAATTTGATATATTTCCATTTCACCTACATAGATTTTGAAATACCTAAATATGTTTCTTCCTTCGAATCTCCTTGCTTGATTGATGACAGACTGTAAAGCTTTAGAAGTATTTTTTTCTTCCATTTGCACATGTTGCATCCTCGATTACTCTTGTGATTGCTTTTCCATATATTTAAAAAATGCCTTCAACATCTCCTCAACATTCCCAGATTCTCTTGTTTCCTCCATTTTGTTAACACTTTAATAGCCTTAAAGAATCTCTCAATGGAAGCACCAAGTGTTGTGATTGAAGGAAAGAGCCCTCTTCAAAAAATCGCTGGGATCTTGGTTGCCTATTAAGTGAAGAAAAAGAGGACTAGTGAGGTATCTGTATTTATATCCTTATGATTTCCTTCAAAATATCTTATTTTATCAACTTTTTTGTTCCTTCAACGATTCTTTGGTCAAATCCTTTTCACTCTTTAAAGATTCATTTAAAGATTCCCTTAGAGATTCTCTCAAAGATTTTTTCAAAGATTCTTTGTCAAAATCCTTAAATTATCCTAAGATTCTCTTAAAGATTCCTTATCAAAACCTTAAGATTTTTTTGGAGATTCTTTTAAAGATTTTTTATCAAAATCTTAAGATTTCTTCAAAGATTCTTTTGGAGATTTTTTTTGAGATTTTCTATTAAAATCCTCAAATTCCCTCGGAGATTCCTTTGAAGATTTTCTATCAAAATCCTCAAATTACCTTAAGATTTCTTTGGAGATTCCCTTGGAGCAAGATCCAACTCACAAAAAAAAAAAATTGAGAAGAAAAAAGTGTTTATTTTTAATCCTAAACGGATTTAAATAGGTAATTTTAGCCAATACCCAAACAATATCCGATATATGCTAATACTTGCCTGATACTTGCATGATATCTGATTGATACTTGGATATTAGATATTCCTAAACCCTAAAATTCTTTGATTGATACTCGAGGAATCTTAAGATATCCTTTCCGATATCCTAGAATCTTTTAGATTTCCTATTCGATACCCTGGAATCCTCATATTTTCTGTCCAATACCCTAGAATGAAGAGATTTTCTATTCAATACCTTCGAATCCAGAGATTCCCTATCCGATACTCTAAAATTAAGAAATTCTCTATCCAATATCCTAGAATCCTCAGATTTCCTATCCAATACCTTAGAATCCTCAGATTCCCTATTTGATATCCTAAAATCTTTTAGATTCTTTATTTACACTGCAATTTTAAAACTAGCTATGATTTATCCCTATTCACACTATAATTTGAATTAGTTCTAATTTATCCTTGTTCACACTGTAATTTGAACTAGTTCTAAATTAATCTTATTCACACTGCAATTTTTGAACGAGTTCCAATTTATTCCTATTCATATTATATTTTTAGAACTAGCTGTAATTTATCCTCATTCATACTGCAGTTTTACAACTAATTCTAAATTAACCTTGTTTTACACTGTACTTTTAGGACATACTTATTTGATTTTGATGCACTTGCGACAAGTGCATCACAACAACGGACTTCACTTTAAAAAATACAATGGCATAGAATTCCATCTCGTCCTTGCTTATAAAAGGCGTCTCCAATCATCGTATATGGTACACTTTTCAAAATTTGGTGTTTCTTAAGTTTCTCACTATATGTAGGTGGAAATGTCTGAAATCTCAGATACTAGATCAATTCACTATATTTTGAGGTAATCACGTCAACGGCAAATAATTCCGCATCAAGAAGTGCATCATTGATAGGTTCGTTGCCTAATATATTAGACAAATGGGATAAATGATCTACATTGGTATGTTTCTTTTCTGATTGAATATTAATAATAAAATTAAATTCTTGAAGGAATAACACCTAATGAACAATGTGTCCACTCAATTGAGGTTTATTAATCATATATTTAAAAGCATCATGATTGACATGGAACACAAATGATTAACAAATCTCTTAAAGAAATCTTAAAGAGATTTATTAATTGTTGATATATTACTGCAAATAAATGAATGAATCACTTATAATAGTTGACATGGCTTACAAAACTACAAACACCCGACATTGTTTCTGCCTTTGGTAAAGTCAATATACAAGTAACTTTATCTAAGTCAATAGCGATACCAGCTAAGAAAACAATGTGTCCCAAAAGCTTCCCCGATGGTATGCCAAATTGACACTTCTTAGAATTCAAAGATATCCCATATTTATCACATTGGTCCAAACATTTATCAAGACATTCCAAATGGTTTGTTGTCGTACTAAATGTGCAAAAATCATCTAAAAATATCTCTATCAACAATCGTAAATAATCCTGAAATGCTTGTATCATTACCCTTTGAAATATGGCTAGGGCGTTACATAACCCAAATGGCATTACTTTATAAGCAAATGTGCCCCAATTTGTAATAAAAGTAGTTTTCAACTGGTCCTCTTTTATAATTTTTATTTGATTATAATCCAAAAATTTGTCTAAAAAAAAATAACATTCATGCCCAGCTACTGCATCTAGTATACTATCTGTAAAAGGTAAAGGAAAATAATCCTTCTTAATAGCCGTGTTTAATTTACAAAAATCTTGACAAATTCAGATTTTTGTATTTTTCTTTGGCACCATTACAATCAGTGAAATCCATTCACTATACGAGACTGTATATATGAAAGCCACATTTAAATGTTTATCTATTTTCTCCTTGACCATGATAGAATATTTTGGATTAAGGCGGTGTTGTCTTTGATGAACTAGTGTATCATCCTCTTCTAAGGTAATTCGATGCTCACAAACTTTGGCAGGAATATCTTTTAAATCCACATACGACGAAGCAAAAGCAGATTTATAATGTAGAAAGAATACTTTCCAATTTCTCAATTCTATATCTATAATACCAGTGTATGCTTTGATAATGTGGAATGTTTCACTGGAACCCAAGTTAATGGATTAGCACACAGGTTCTGTATCGACCTCCGGTTTGATTTGTCTCTTGTGCTCTAAATTCTTCATATGATCCATCCTATTGGAACTATCCAATTCTGGTTCCAATGTAGTGACTTCATTTACCGCATGATTATTCATCCAATCCGCGATGACATCATCAAAATTCATTGCATCCTCTTGACACAATAAATAATCCCCGGGTCCTCCATATTGGTATAACATGCCCTACTTTTATATGTGAATTGGGTCCTTACCAACTTGCATTGCATTATTAACTTTGTCATATTCTACCTCAGATTGGCTCTCATCATCAGATGTTACTTCTGAGCCTAGAATTTGAGACTCCCTATGATATTGAACTGGGTACATTTATAAAACGATCTTGTTACTATCCTTCCCAATAGTTAATGTTCCTTGGCTCGAATTGTTCTTATCTTTGGCTTGATATAGCCATGGCCAACCCAATATAATTGGATATGATAAACTGGAATTCTATAATTGAAAAACAATATAATCAATTTCATACATGATTTCTGCAATTACGATGTTAGTATTGTATAAGATATCCACTGATTTCACCCTATTATGATCTGTCATTCTCAATTCCAATGTTGTGGATAATTATTGTTTTAAATCCAACGCCTCTATTGTATCGATGTTCACTAAGTTCACACTAGAGCCACCATCCATTTGAACTCTAGGAATAAAAACAACATCAATTGATACATCAATAGTTGGTGCTCCCGGATCGGGATTCAAACTAACCTCATGAATTCTTTTATGACAAACTCTACGTTGTATTAACGAGGAATTTAATATAGAACGACATTTTGGCATAATTGCTAACATTTGCTTAATTGTAATAGAAGATTTAATTTCATCCAAATCTTTCATAATGTCATATGGTTTCATATTGGCAATGATTTCTAAGGCCTTCTTTTGTTTCATTGGTTTCAATTTAATTCCTTGAGATAATTTTCTTACGGAATTCGGAACTAGAATTGCTGAATGGACTTTGTTGGAATTCTTGTCCATGAGAGGATCTTTTAATGGATAAGATGACTTCTAAAATTTCACAGATATTAGTACTGATTTTAACTAAACCAATATCTTGAGGCTAGGGACATCCTTAAGTTGCACAGATGAATTGGCTTCCAATATTGGTAATATCTTTGGTATTGGTGTTAGATTTAGAGTACCATTCAATGAATTAAATTGGTTTGTTGCAACTGGTAATCTCAATTCTTGAATTAGATCTTTTCTTTTCTGTCGAGCCTGAGTAGATACTATATGTACGCATTCCACCTGATTTATTGGAGAATCTTGTAGAATTTGAATATTGTCCTCCATCTTACTTTGCAACTTAATACGCTGATTTCAATTATTAATATTAAACGAAGCATTGCACTGCTGATAAGTGTATCCAGATTTCTTATAATTTCCACATATTGGAGCATAATCATCATTGGCTCTTGATTAGGGACATTCACTAGCATAATGTCATATCTGCCTACAACGAAAACATCAAAGTAGTCTTCTTCCACCTCCATTAGAAATACTGGATATTTTGGTTGATATATATCGGCTAGGCTTGTTCCAAGTTGGATGGATAAAAGATCCCGGCCGACTAGTTGGTACTGTAGGATTTAAAATTGAATTCTGAATAGATAGATATTGGGAGTGTCCTTGCTGATTTTGCACAAAACTTTGAGAATTGAGGTCACCTTCTTGGTTATATTCAGAATTTTAAAAATTAAAGAAATTTTTATTTTAAAAAATAGACTATGATAAAAATTTTGCAACCAACTTAGTACTTGCAAATTTTTATTTTAAAAAATAGACTATGACCTAATTTAAATAGTACACTTATTTCATATCATTTATTTTACTTATTTTGTGATTATTTTTCTTGTTGTTCTTGCTATTTGCTTTTTTTATTTTATACCACCAATTCCAAGCAACTCTTAAGTGAGGCCATCTTGTAACTTAAATTCTAGGATTCTAAGATTTTAAGATCTTCTAGAATCTTTTTTAGTCTTTTCAAATTTGTCTCAATCTTTTAGAATCTTTCTCACTATTTCAAAATCTTCTAAGATATTTCTAAAAGATTCAATAGGATATAAGCCTTATAGTATAAATAGAAGGTAAGACCAAGATACACCTCAATCTTGCTAATACAAGTCTTTGCAGCAATCTAAAGTATTGCCTTATTTTTTCATATCAATTTAGTTCTTTATTCTTATTGATCATCTAGTTCTTTATTCTTGTCTATCTAATTCTTTATTCTTGAAATCATTCTAATTTTATAATCTTTTCTTTGTCTCTTTGTTAACTTGCTATCTTGCATCTTTAATAATTTAATAAGACTATCTAAGTAATCATATCAAAGCTTTAATCTCTTGATAGAGAATGGATTATCCCTCTTGTTGAAGATACTATTGTATTTTAAAAGAATGTGGATTATTCCCTTCTATATTGATATGCTTATTTGTTACAATTTGATCTTTCTTTGGAGAGAGTGGATTATCTCTTTTCTAAGATATATCAGTGCATTTTAGAGGTTGTGGATTACTTTCTTCTAAATTAATATTATCTAAGAATATTCTTTTTTAATATAAAAAATACTACACTAATAGCTTGTTGATTTTTTCTTTGTCAATATAGAAGTAGATTAAGTCATAGAAGGTGCATCTTCACAAATAGAGAATAGAATAGTGACAATTGTAGATATTCAAGCTCTTTTGGATACTATATAAGAAGAAATAGCATTCTTTTATAATCCAAAAAAAAATTGCAAATAAAGCAAGTATCTAAAAAAACTAAGAGAGAAATTTATAATTTGCAACAAGAGATTATTTGATTGAAGGAAGTAGGTGATAGAAAATTCATGCATGTAACCTCTTTAGAAGCTCCAAGAATTGTAATGAAGGAGTCAAAGACTAATATACTTGATAAATTTGATGGAACAAGATTCAATATTTGAAGATTTGTATAACAAGTACGGCTTTACTTACAATTATATCCTTCTGATTATTTGGATGGATTCATTGAAGTTACTTTTATAAACATCTTTTTATCAAGAAGTGCTCGATTATGATTTGCTCCACTATTAAAAAAGAATTATTTAGTATTATATAATTTAGAGGCTTTTATAGAAAGATTTATTATTGCATTTGAAAATATTGATCAAGAGAGGGTGGTAAAAAGAAAGATTTAAAACCTATAACAATAACAATACTCAGCTATAATTTATGCCACAAAATTTCAAAAACTTACTTGTGATCTTAATTGGAATGATAAGGCTTTTATAACTTGATTCCATTGTGGCCTAAAAGACAATGTGAAGAATTTATTGATCATAATGCCAAGAGTTGAAAGCTTAGAAGAACTCATATCTCAAGCTATTACTTGTAACAATTGCTTATTTGAATTACAACAAGAAAGACAATTAATTTTTAGCAATACCTATCAAAGTAAGTCTATTACATCTTCAAGAGTATTAGAAAAGCTATTAATATATCTTGAATCCATACAAGTTGATGCAATTCAATTCAAGCCATTAACACTAATAGAAAAGACTAGACATTGGCAAGAGAATCTATATCTATATTGTAAAAGATCTAATTATAAGGCAGTAAACTGTTCAAACAAGTCTAGAGAATTCAAGGGACAAGGTATAACATCTAAATTGGAGAAGTCAGAAAATAAAGACATCCAATTATAGTAGAGACCTTGCATTTGGATACCTTCAAATCTAAAGTATCAAAGAAATATCTCTTCCTATTTTTTGATCTAACATCTTATTTTATACTTCCTATACATATAAGAATCTTAAAACAAGAGATTTTTATTAAAGTTCTTATAGATATTAGAGCCTCAACATGCTTTACAGATAAAAATTTTGCAACCAACTTAGTACTTGCAAAGAAGATCCATTTTACACTTGTTAAAGTCATTGATAGATAAAACCTTACATTAAAAGATGTTATTGAAGAAATCCAACTATTAAAAGTGATATTAGGAGATCAAGTATCATGCATTGTCTTCAATATCATTTGATGTCCAACAAATCCTATTATCATTAGACTCTCTTGATATGAATTATATAATCTTGATATTAATTTGAGTTTACACAAGACTTTTTCAAGATCCAAATATCAAAAGAAAAAACAAGGTGCTACTTCATTTCTTGGAACTAAAGCATTTATGCAAGCAACAAAGAAAGGAGCTGCATTTGCATTATATACTATCCTAATGAAAGATCCAAATGGAACAATTGAAGCAAGATATTCCTAGTCAATACCGTGATCTTGAAGATATATTTGAAAAAAAAAAAAGTAGATATGTTACCAAAATATTGTCCTTATGATTGTGCTATTGAATTATAAGATGGAATTCAACCTCCATTTGGTCCAATTTATAATCTCTCACAAATAGAGCTTATAGCTTTATAATAATATATTGATAAAAATCTAGCCAAGAATTTTATTAGACATTCAAAATCACCTATAGAAGCTCCTATTTTGTTTATGAAGAAGAAAGATGGCTCTTTATGTATGTTTATTGACTATTGAATTTGAACAAAGTAACTATAAAAAACCACTATCTATTATAATTAATCTTAGGATTATTGGAATAATTAGGACATGTAAAGATCTTTACAAAGATTGATTTGAGAGACGCCTACAATCTAGTCAAGTTCAAAGAAGGAGATCAATGGAAGGCAACATTTTGTACAAGGTATGGACATTTCAAGTATAATGTTATGTCTTTTGGACTTACAAATACACCTGTAGTCTTTTAACATATGATAAATGATATCTTATGGAAATACTTAGATGACTTTGTTGTCATATATTTAGATAATATCTTGATCTTTTCTAAGAATCAACTAAAACATAAATATTATATACATATAATATTGAAGAAACTACAAGAAAGTGGATTATATGCCAAATTAAAGAAGTGCTCTTTCTATCAACTACCAATTAAGTTTTTAAAATATATTACTTTTAAAAATGGAATTTTTATAGATCCAAAGAAGATACAAACTGTTATAGAGTGGAAACAACCATCATCAATTAGAAATATATAATATTTTTTTAGATTCATAAATTTTTATAAAATCTTTATCAAAGATTATTCTAAGATTTCAGCTCCATTAATATGACTTACAAACAAGGAAAAATTTATTTGGGATGACAAGGTTAAAAAAGTATTCAAGAAGCTAAAAGGATCCTTCACTTTAGCTCTTATACTTATCCATGTAGATCTAATAAAATCATTCATTTTAGAAATAGATGCCTCAAATTTTGCACTTGAATCTGTGCTCTCTCAAATTGGTGGTGATGGTCAATTTCATCTAGTAGCATTCTGCTATTGAAAATTTTCAACTGCCAAAAATAATTACGAGATCCACAATAAAGAATTTTTGGCAATTATTGATGTTTTTGAAGAATGATACCATTTATTAGAAGGGACTCAACACAAAATTATGATATATATTGATCACAAAAACTTAGAGTATTTTATGAGTGCTCAAGTTTTGAATTGCCGTCAAACATGATGGAGCATATCATTATCTTAGTTTGATTTTGTGATTATATATTGTCCAAAAAAACTTCAAGGAAAATTAAATATCCTTTCTTGACAGTCATATCTTGCGCCAAGAATAGGAGACATTATATTAGATCAGTAAAAATCAATCATGTTAAAGCCGTCCAATTTGTAATTGAAGACATTGACAATATCTACCCATGTAGATACAACTCTCAAGACAAAAATCTAGAGACCAATGAAAATAGATCTATTTATAGATAATATTCAGCGACATTGAAAAAATACATTGGTAAAAGAAAACAATAATTTTGAGTTCAAAGATGGATTGTTGTATTTCAAGGATCCCTTATATGTTTCTTCGGGCCCTATAAGACTTCAAATTCTTCAAGCACTATATGATCTTCTAGTAGTTAGACATTTTAGCTTCAGTAAGACCTTAAAATTACTATCAAGAGACTATTGGTGGCCTAAAATGTGAAAATTGGTGAAAGAATTCATCTAATCATGTAAAATTTGTGTCCAAGCAAAGGTCCCAAGAAACCAACTAAATAGACTTTTCAACCACTTCCACTTCCTAAAGGCCCATAGCAATTGTTATCTATAGATTTCATTACAGACCTCTCAATTTTTAATGGAAAAGACTCAATTTTTGTAATAATAGGCTATTGTTGTATAAAAGAGAGCTCTCTTCAAGAGATCATTGGGATCTTCATTGCCTATTAAGTGAAGAAAAAAAAAATTGGTGATATCTCAATTTATATCCTTGCAATTTTCTTCAAAGAATATCCTATTTAGTACCCCTTTGATTCTTTTAAGATTCTTTTATAGATTCTTTTATCAATATTTTTTTGATTCTTTTAAGATTCTTTTAAGATTCTTTTATAGATTCTTTTATCAATATTTTTTTGATTCTTTTAAGATTCTTTTAGAGATTTTTTGGTCAATACCTCTTTGATTCTTTTAAGATTTTCTCAAAGATTTCTTGATCAATATTCTTTTTATTCTCTTGAGATTTTTTTAAAGATTCTCTAGTTAATATTTTTTTAATTCCTATAAGATTTTTTTAAAGATTTCTTGGTCAATATCCTTCTAATTTTTCTAATATTTCCTCAAAGATTTTCTAGTCAACACTCTTTTGATTCCTCTAAGATTTCATTAGAGATACCGTGTCCTTTTTACTTCGTAAAAAAAAAAAAAAAAAAAAAAAAAAAACCATTTAAGATCCAAAAAAAATAAGAGAAGAAAAATATTTTATTTATAATCCTAGAAGGATTTAAATAGGTGGCTATTTGATACCTAGACAATACTCGATGTATACAGATATTTGCTTAATATTTGCCTGATATCCTATTGACATCTAAGTCTAAGATATCCTAATTGATACTTTGGTACCAAAGATTTCTTGATTGATATCTTGATTCTTTACAAATCTTTAGTTGATACTTTGGTAATTTAAGATTTCTTATTTGATATCCTAGTACCAAAGATTTTTTAGTTGATACCTTAATATTCTAAGATTCTTTGGTTGATATTCTAGTATCCTAAGATTTTTTAGATAATATCCTAATACCTTAGGATTCTTTGGTTGATATTTTGGTATCTTAAGATTTTATAAATGATACTTTGGTACCAAAAATCCCTTAGATGATATCTTAATATCAAATATCTATTAATTGATACCTTGATATCTTAAGATTCTTTGGTTGATATCTTGGCACCAAAGATTTTCTAGTTGATACCTTGATATTCTAAGTTTTATTGGTTGATACCTTAGTCATTAATTTATGAATTAGCTCCATATTAATTCTTTTTAAATTATAATTTTTATATATATCTATTCAATTTTGATGCACTTGCTCCAACATTCACAACATTCATCCCCCCCTAAACTTGTGCATCCTCCAATATGCACCATCCTATTCCTCTTCATTCTTACTTACTTCTGATTCTTCTTCTCCCTAATCTTTTTTCTGTCAGTGGTTCTTGATCTAATTTCTGAGCTTTTAATTCTTAGATATCTTCAGTATAAATTTGCCCATTTTTTTTTTTGAATAGCTTAATCTATTTTTTAGCAATTCTAAACCTCAATGGTATTCTATCTAATTCTCTCAAAGAATAGATTATATTATCAAATATCTCAATCACCACATATAGTCCAAATTATTTTTTGAAAAACTTTCTTATGGCACTATATTGATAATCTAATGTATTATCAAATACAAGTATCCAATGACCAGTCTAAATAGAATTTGGTGTTAACTTGTATGTTTTATCAAATCTATTTTTATTCTACAATCTTGTTTCTTTTAATTTTTCAATAGCCTTTTGGTGATCTATATGTAGCCTTTCTAATTATATAATTTGAAGCTCTAATAACCTTTCCTTATCAATGTTATTTTCTTAAGCCAAGAACATCCAACTAGGCACACTCTCTTCAGTTGGAATTATAGATTTTTGTCCCATTATCAATTCTATTGGCATATAGCCAATAACAGAGCTATGTATGGTTCTATCTGCCTATAAAGCAAATGGTAGCAATTTAGGCCAAAGTTTAGCTTTATCTCTATATACCTTGATCAAAACTTGAATAATTAGAAGATGTCTTTTCTCAATCTTTCTATTAGTCTCTAGATTGTAGGTTGTAGTCAGCTTCAATTGGACTCCTTAACTTTTAAAAAATTCATGAGCTCATGTTGTATCTACTTTATCCCTGTGTATCCTTATTCTTCCAATGTTCTTATAACGACATATTATATCTTTCAAAATAAACCTACAGACTAATTCTGTGAATTTACTTCTTAAAGCCCTTTCCTCTATGTAATTTGATAACTCTTCACGTGCCAAAACTAAATACTTCATATCTCATTAATAAGGTCTTCTATTTCCATTACACATATATAACCTATTTCAACCCTTTTATCCTTGTTATAAGCAAATATTTTCTCTTTATATGAATATCTTACTTTAGATAACATATCTATAATACAGTTCTTTTTTTCAAAAATATATATTAAAATAGGATTTATACATTTGATATATACTATCTATCTCAACATAGCAATATCAAGAATCAAACAATTTAAAATCATATCTAATAAAAGTAAACAATCTATCTTCAAAACTATATCTATTCCAATCAAATAATTTCTTTCTGTCTTTAGGACAATTAAAACATCCCAAAATTCTCTTTTAACTTGAAGAAAAGCTCTTTGCCTCTCAATAAAAACTTTGGCTCTAAATCTGATAGCAAATCTATTACCCTCATTGTCATCTTATCCAACAACCCATCCAATGGCTATCGAGATTGTATCCTTAGTCACAATCACTCGTCTCCCACATTGTCTCAATATTGGTAAAATTTTCAAAACTACCTTTAATTCCTTTATAGCTTCATCTTGCTCTTGTCTCAAAAAAAATCTTTTATTTTTTTTTAATAATTTGTATAAAGGTTCTACTATGTGTCCAAAATAAGGTATTTAAATATGATAAAAATCATAGGCTCCTAAGAATCTTCTTATCTCAGTTATATTCTTACATGGCTTTATATTTGAAATTGTATCAACTTTTTTTGGATTAGATTTTTTCCTATATGAGCCAAACAAATGTCCAACCACAATTATTTCATCAATTCTAAAATTCAATTTTTCAAGAAATAGAGTTAAGTTTACCTCTTTAAGTCTGATCAATATGTAATCAATATCATTAATGTGTTCTTTTATAAATGATATGCATCCATTTTCAATCCTATAATCTTTAATTGGAATACCATATAAAAAAAGAATAGTTTTCTCTGGAATATAGTCTTTTAAAATTTGATTCAAGGCACTTTGCATGTGTGCCACAGAATTAGTAGCACCTTGTGATAAAGTACACATACATACCAATTTCAATAGAGTCTTCATTATTATAATATCCTTGTTTTATTTAACTAGTTGAAATTGGTTAAATTTCAAATACAAATCTCCAATAGAATAGATAGAATGGCCTACAAATATTTCAGCTACATCATCTATAATTAGTCCAATATCCATACTCCGTATAATAACTTTATTAGCTGGTTGTATATCTTGAATAAATCTTAATGCTCCTAACTTAAATATAATAAACCAACGATTGGAATAAAGTCTAATAGAAGGTTCAAGAATCTCCATTTTCACCTTTTCTTTCAATAAATCTATCAACTTTGGAAGTAAAGCTCTTAGCACAAAAATTGGCTTTAAATCCCATTGTATATGAGATATTATGAAAACAACCATAGGTACAACCACACTTGGATCAACACAACCAATTTCTTCTAGTACAAGGATAAAAATCTTATCATATTTAGATATCACTTCCAAATATTTCATCCTTTCTTCTTTGATCATGAATTCATTCCTTGCAATCTTCAACTTATTGTCACAAACACAAAATATAGACTTGAAGTCTAAATAAGAAATTCAAGAAGAACTGGCAAGAAGTGGATTAATCAGATGAGTACAAAAACAACACCAAAGAGGTGAGCTAGAGCTCTAAGAGATGTGTTGTCGAGACTGAAGAACTCTTCAGCCTCGATTCTAATAAATATTCCTACCTAGGAAGCTTCTCAAGCAGCTTCTTCCAACTAGGGAGCTTCTCAAACAACTTCCACCAACTAGGGAGCTTCTCAAGTTACTTCTACTAATTAAAAAGCTTTTAGAAGGCTCTGGAAGGTTCTAGAGAGTTCTAAGAAACTTTTAGAATGTTCTAAAAGGTTCTAACAAGTATGTCCTTGACATCACCTCTTCCTCTAGCTTCGAGGTCTCCGAGAAGCCATTTGAGATGTATACTTACAAACATAGGAAATCAAAAATTTGTCGCATAGTCTCTACAATATACTCTAGCTGTCATTCACGAGGCAGATGATTCATGGGTCCTTGTAGCCACCAATAATGACCAATACCTTCCACTTGAGACTATGCTTGAATTTCTGTATCTTCATTGTGGAAACGACCTAAAAATATCGCTTCGCCACTACTTACATGAGCTGGTTCAACTTCAAAGACAATTACAAGTGACCTGCTGCTTGATATTCTTCAATGTCTTCTTAGCTCTTCTAATTCTTCATCTCAAGGTCGACGTCGTGAACTACTCAGTTGAGATGGTACAACTAGTACAGTATCTACATTCTCACTAGCCATATCTAAATATACCTTGATATTAGTTATCTTGATACTACAAAATATAATAAGTTATGTTTTGATGAGATCTGGATCTTTTTTCTATTCATTTTTGCAGAGAAGGCTTCATCTTCATGCTTTGTTAATGACCAGCTTTTGATTTATTAGGATATCGTCGATGGAATTTCCATACCTTTTATGACGTATTGGCAAGATTTTTGGCCGGTTTCTATGTTCTTTCATTAATATTGTAGCCGCTCCAATGCACAAAGTACTCTAATTTATTCCATCTTCGCTATGAATCTAGTATCCTTTCCACCTCATATTCTTCATTGTTTTCAATTTCTATACTAGGTGGTGGACATTGCACTCTTCCAAGAAAAGACGATTCCCGATAAGGCTCTAACAGAGAAACATGAAAGACAAGATGTACCTTCATAGTAGTTGGTAATTCTAAGCGGTACGCCACAAGATTGATCTGCTTCTGGATAATAAATAGTCCCAATCTCTGGTAGTTTAACTTATCACATGGCCGCTTGGTCTTGATATTCCGTCAAAGCAACCATATTTTATCTTCAATCTTGAAATTAGGTGCCTGATTCCGAAATTTATCCACGGATGCTTTGTAAGACTCTTGGGCAATTTGCAATTGAAGCTTCAATGTGGTTTGAAGCTCTGATAGCTGTTGCACCAATCCTTCAACTGCTAGGTTGTTATTCGCTCGCGGACTCAATGGATCAAGCTTTGGATAGTATCCATAGTTAGAAAAGAATAGTATTTTTTGAGTCGACCCATGAAGGGTATTGTTATATGCAAACTCGGCTAGCAGTAGATATGCAGTCCAATCATCTTGCTGATAGTTGATGTTGCATCGTAAATATTGTTTCAAAACTTGATTCACCCATTCCGTTTGGCCGTCAGTTTGAGGATGGAATGCCGAAGAAAGCTTAATGTCCACCTTCAATATCTTAAAAAAAAGATCTCCAAAACTTTGATACAAATTGGTTTCCTTGATCCAACACGATATCATTTGGTAGACCATAATATCGATATACATTATCAAAGAAGAGCCTTGCTATATCTTCGCTTGACGTTGTCTTCTTGCAAGAGATAAAATGTGTCATCTTCGTAAGTAGATCCACCACAACAAAGATGCTGTCAAATGAATTCGATGGTGGCAGATCTATAATAAAGTCTATGGAAACTGAAGACCACGGACGATACGGAATGGAAAATGGCTGTAGAAGTCCATAAGGGCGATGTCGAGGGTTCTTGGATCTTGAACAAATGTCAAAAGAGCGAAAGAAATCCTTCACATCCTTCCACATTTGGAGCCACCAAAAATCTTGAAAAATGAGTTTCAAGATCTTATTGAATCCGAAATGTCCCGCAGTAGGAAAGTCATGACGAGATTGAACGACTCGAAGTCGTGCTGGTCCTTTTGGGATATACAGTTGCTCTTCAAAATATAAGATATCTCCTTCAACCTTAAACTTATCATCATTGATATGCTGCTTAATATCAAGGACTATTGAATCTTCAATGGTCGCATCACGGACGTGGTTGAGGAAGTCAGCATCAATTGGCACCACAGCAGCACAAATCTTGAATTTTTTAGGCTTTAATAATGTTGTACACTATTGATCAAGCGCTGCTTCTCCAATCTTCGGCGTAAGATATAATCTTCTTGATAAGGCATCGGATAGTCCTTGCTGCTTTCCAGGCCAATAAATAATAACAAAGTCAAATCTAGATAGCGACATATTCCATCGAGCTTGATGATAGTTTAGAACCTGAGCAGATATAAAATACTCCAGATTCTTGTGATCCATAGATACGGTGTCGTACTGTAATTACTTACAGTATGTAAAAATTAGTTAAAATATATTATATGTTTATAAATTAAGATATGTGTTAGAATACTTAGTAAAATAAATTAAAGGGATTGATAGAAGAAACTTTATTTTATTTTACTTGTTTTGATTATGGTATTTAAAAATTATAAGATCTAAATGTTTAGTATGAAGCCTTGAGAGAAGGTGGGGACTTAAGGATGAAAATTTAAGCTAGTAAGAGGCTAATTGGGAGGGATGAAATCAAGCCATGGTCGGATGAAGGCAAGGAATAGGGAACTTCATCCCTATTGGTCGAATACCATGCCCAATGGGCTTTGAGGAGGCTGCCCGCGACCTTAACAGGGGGTTTTTGGCGACTTCAAAAGGAGGGATTTATAATTTCAGAGGTAGGGTTGTAAAGTTTAGGATTTTGGGTATAGTTTGAGAGGAAATTTTAGGCGATTTGGAGTTAGGGTGAAGAAGTTATACTTGTTCAAAGTTAAAGAGTGGATTTCATACATACTGTCACTCTTTTGGGATTTCGCGGAGTTTTACGGAGGCTTTTGGAGATCGGACAGTGCGGTTGGAAAATTGATTTCAAGATCTACGTCTATTACGAAGGAATTCTTAAGTTTTGAGTTTAGACAAAGGAGATATGAAGAGTTGAAGACAGCGCATCCAATTCCAAGGCAGTAAGTAGACCATTTTGTTGATGGTGATGGGGTTTGCCATATCTTAAGTTTTTGGACGAATTTTTGTCTCAAAATTTCTAAGAAGGTGTATTATTGTGCTAAAAAGCTATACATCAAAGTTTCATAGCATTTGGACTTTTAGATTGTGAGATATGAAGAATTTAGTACACCGGTGTTTGTAAACAAGGGTTTAAAGCTACTGCTAGGGTTTTGGCGATATCTAAAGATCGATAATGAATCAATGGTTGAAATTTGTGGTGGTAGTTGTGAAGAATATATCAGTACTTCATGTAAATTTGGAGTAGTTTTGGACGGTTGGATTAAAAGTTATGGGTTATTGAAGTTAGGGAAAAATTCCCTTCCTACGGGAGAATGAGGGTTTAGAATATTTTGTTATGTTTTGAGTGGTTTGAGGAAATTAGGCTTGTGTATTGGGTGTAATAGCCCTATGGAGATCTCTTTTATATAAAATTGGGGGTTTTTATTATACTTGAATCTTGCTTGAGTAATTAGTGGCAGCCAGAAGCCCAGCGCATTCTTGAGGCAGATTCTCTCTACCCCGACAACGGTCACGGGATGCGCAACTCCTTCGAGGAAGTGACGCCACTCTTGGAAAGAATCCACTATAGCAAGGAGTTTCTTATCATGAATCTCGTAGTTGATCTCAGCCGCAGAAAACTTTCGTGAATAGAATGCAACCGGATGAAGCTTATTGTCGATGCCCATCTGTGAAAGTACGGCTCCTAAAGCAAAATCCAAAGCATCGATTTCCAAATAGAAAGCCTTTGCAAAGTTTGGATGTACCAAGATTGGAGCCGTAGTAAATGCCGTTTTAAGATTTTGAAATGCTTTTTCCGCTAGAGATCTCCATTCTAGCTTGTCCTTATATATTAATCGAGTGAGTGGAGCAGCAACTTCAGAATAATTCTTGATGAAGATCCGATAGAAGTTAGCAAAGCCGAGAAAATATTGTACGTCTCTAACCATCTTTGGAACTTCCTAGGACACAATTGCTTCCACCTTCTTGGGATCTATCTTCAAGCCTTCCGTAGTTGCAACAAATCCTAAAAACTCCATCTCAGTTTGGTGAAATAAGCACTTCTCCAACTTGGCGTAGAGTCCTCGCTCACGTAATTTTTCGAATACCAAACAAACATGCTTCTTATTCTTTTCT
Organism: Physcomitrellopsis africana; assembly: GCA_036785485.1. Classification (NCBI taxonomy): domain Eukaryota; kingdom Viridiplantae; phylum Streptophyta; class Bryopsida; order Funariales; family Funariaceae; genus Physcomitrellopsis; species Physcomitrellopsis africana. The sequence goes on from JAWRVF010000866.1 coordinate 149,057, forward strand.
TCATTCTCAAAAAATATCAAGATATCATCCAGATAAATGACAACAAAATTGTCTAGATATTCTCAAAAAATATCATTCATCATATATTGAAAAACCGCCGGAGCATTGGTAAGACCAAATGGCATGACATTATATTCAAAATGACCATACCTTATACGAAAAGCTGTCTTCCATTCGTCTCCTTCTTTGATTTGCACAAGGTTGTAAGCTCCCCTTAGATCAATCTTTGTAAAGATCTTTGCACGTCCAAGTTGTTCCAGAAGACTAGAGATCAAAGGTAATGGATAGCGATTCTTCTTTATCACCTTGTTGAAACCTCGATAGTCCACGCACATCCGTAGTGAGCCATCCTTCTTCTTCACAAATAAGATTGGTGCCCTAGTTGGCAATTTTGAATGACAAATGAAGTTCTTGGCTAGATTCTCGTCAATATATTTCCGCAACTCAGCCAACTCCATCTGCGATAGGTTGTAGATTGGGCCAAAAGGCGGTTGTGCTCTTTCTTGCAATTCTATGGCACAATCATATGGTCGATGTTCTGGTAGCATGTCAGCATTCTTCTTTTGGAACACGTCTTGAAAATCCTTGTATTGTTCCAGTATTCCTGCTGTTGAAATCTGCTCTCCACTAGTTGGAGCCGCATAAATGAGCAATGGTGTGCCTTCCTTGCATGATCTTACAAACGTTCTTGCTCCAATGAACAAGGATTTTTTGGTTTGGGATCTTCTTCCAGACTTGTCCTCAGGTTGTTCTATGGAAAATGTTATCCTCCGCAACCTCCAATCTATAGATGGATTATATTTTTCCAACTAAGAAAGACCAAGAATAATAGGATTTGACGGGATGCTAATAATGTTGAAAATAATATTACTACTGTGGTCTTTAAACGTCACTTCTATAGGTTCTGATTCATGGGTGACACTACCAAATAATAAAAGTCGTCCATCTATTACTCCTACATGAAC